>JBBGZY010000443.1:0-295000 GCA_037952925.1 Lithobates clamitans
TTCTTTTCCCCTCTCTTTCTCTCACTCTCTGCTACCCCCCCCCCCTTATCTTCTTTCTCCTCTCCACCCCACTCCCTTTCTCCCTCTCTTGTTCTCTCCCTCTCTCTCTCCTTCTGTCTCCCCCCCCCCCCCCCAGAGCTCTATCTCTTCCGTTTTTCTCTCCCCCCTCTCATGCTTTCTTTCTTCCCCCTTTTTCTCTCTCTCCAGTTTAATTCAAATAAGCTGTATTGACAGGTCCCAATACATCATTGCCAAAGTGATTGAGTTTGTTTGGTTTTGGGGGGGGGGGGGCTCCAAGGACAATCTTGTGTGTGTGTGTGTGTGTGTGTGGAGGGGAGGGGGGGAGTAAGGCATAATAAACTGGAGGATGAATGAGTCCATGCAATGAATTTATAAGTCCACAGTTGTTTATGTCTCTCTCTCTCTCTCTCTCTCTCTCTCTCTCTCTCTCTCTCTCTCTCTCTCTCTCTCTCTCTCTCTCTCTCTCTCTCTCTCTCTTTTACTTCTATCTCTGCATTGAGTTTATTCTCCCTGTGCTTGTGTGGGTTTTCTCCAACATTCCAAACACATGCTTGTAGATTCACTGGCTCTGTCTAAATTGGCCCCGGTATTTGTATGTATGCGTGTGAGATAGGATATACGGTATGTATGGCGCTGCATATATAATGCCACTAATAAAGAAATAATACATAATTAAAGCTTTGTTATGAAATATTTAATTTTGACAAGTACAATGGACTGCTGTACAAGTTAGTGAGCTGGCCAGTAATGATAGCAGTAAACTTAAGTACGGTAATGTGTTGAAGCTTGATATTACCTTTATGGACATACTCTTTTTTTTTCTTTTTTAGAACCCTTGATTGATTTTGCACAATGGTACCAACAAAGGGTATTTTCCTGTTATTAATGCTGGCAGTTCCTCACACAAAACAAGCATCAGTATGAAATATTGAATGTTTTATAAACAAGTGATTCAGTTATCCTCTTTAATATCAATTGTTATTAATTGTGTGTTATTTTTTATTATTAATGTCAGTTTTGATACTTTATGCCAGGCCAAAATAAAACATTATACATTCTTGAAGCATAGCATTTATATTCTATTTCTGTTGTGTCTTTTTACAACCTTCTTCTGGTGTTAGATTACTAACACAAATGTAAAGCCCATATAGTTCTTCTGTAGCTTCTGCAGTATGTTATGGAAATGTTAGCTGTATTGAATAGTGTTGATAGGAATTTTAGCTGGAAAATTATTAGATATGTTGGTCTTTCTTGATTAGTTTTAAACAATCTTCTCTTTTTACTACCACAGAGAATAGAGCAGATGACAACAGCGTCTTTGATCTGTTTGAAATAACTGGAATCAGTCGCTCTCGCAAATCTCAAGGAGTTTCTTTGGTAAAGGGTCCTGATCCATCAAGCCCAGCTTATAGAATAGAGAATCCTAATCTTATACCTCCAGTGCCGGAGGAAAAATTTCAAGATCTGCTGGACAGTGTTCGAGCTGAGCGGGGCTTTATTTTATTGGCTACTTTACGTCAAATAAAGAAGACTAGAGGAGCGCTCTTGTCTATCGAAAGAAAAGATGGCACAGGACATGTTTTCAGCCTCACATCCAATGGGGAAGCTGGAACATTGGACTTGAGTATCAGCACAGAAGACAAGCAGCAGGTGGTGTCTGTTGAAGAAGCCAGGCTGGCTACAGGCCACTGGAAGAACATTACTCTTTTGTGCAGGAAGATCGGGCTCAACTTTATGTAGGATGTGACAAGATGGAAAACGCTGAGCTTGATGTGCCCATCCATCATTTTCTGTCTGGAGACTTGGCAAGCACTGCTCAAATGAGAATTGCAAAGGGAGGTGTGAAAGATAATTTCCAGGTAAGTTAAGGCCAAAAGCTACAAGTTGGGAGTCTATGTAGGACAAACACATGGATCAGTAACTTTAAGGTGAAACGATGATTGCTATACAGTTCTTTGTGTAATGGATACTGCAAAGGATTTTTGTCTATTTTTAGAAATCTTGCATACCTTATTTCTATTAAGACATGTTAGGATAAGATAAAAACTGACTCCTGGTTTTGTATTCACAGGGTGTTCTACAGAACTTGCGTTTTGTTTTCGGAACCAGTATGGATGTTATTCTTAGAAACAAAGGCTGCTCCAGCTGTAAGTATACACATGTGTGTATAAGAGATATGGTGGAATGTTAATATGCTACTTATCTTTGACCATTTGGATCAGTTTAATATAGACAAGATATGGATTTCTGAATAATGCTTAACCACAAACATCCATTGCCAAAAAAAACATCTGTCATTAGTAGAACATGGTTAGATCTGAATTTAAATAGGTTGTTTTCTTGTTTGTTTTTTGCTAAAAGAACAAAAAAAAAAAAAAACCCCAGTCAAAGGTGAATAGAATAAATAACGGCAGGTAAACATCTCTCATCTCAGGTTTAATGTTTTTATTGATATTATTTTAGGTTTACAAGTGCCAAAACAAATAGGTTTATGTCTTTTTTAGGTATTAATATAACATTTCTTAATTGCTTGTGCCCTAATATGATTTCATCCACCCAACTGAATACAAAAACAATACATAAAATATTTTTTTAGAAATGAACATATAAATAAATAAAATAAAAAAGTACTTTCTCTAATGTGGAATGCAAAAATAAACAAATGGTGAACTTATTTTTTGTTACTGTTGCAGCAAATTATGATTTGGAGAACTCAGTCAATGACTCTCGTCCAGCTATCCGAACCAATTACATTGGACATAAGACAAAGGATGTTGATGGTGTATGTGGCATTTCCTGCGATGAGCTGAAAAATATGTTTTATGAGATGAAAGGACTTAAAGCAGTGATCTCGAATCTCCAGGCAAAAATTCAGAAAGTTGTGAGTTAAATATAAGTTGCTTTTGATGATAAAGCTACATGGAAGTGATACAAGTTATATAATGTGGCCTTTTGTTTTTTTCAGACAGAGGAAAACATGCTTATTGCTGAAGTGGTGAAGGTTAAGGTGACACCAGGTGGTGTGTGCATGCATAATGGGGTCAAATATAACAACATGGATGAGTGGACCGTGGACAGCTGTACTGAGTGTACATGTCAGGTAATAATTTGTTTCCAATATCTCTCTTGCTCGTTCTCCCTTTCATTAGCCACTTTTAGCTGTTATTAGTAATAGACTTTGCAAATAAATTTAATAAACTGCTTGGCTAGATATAGTCAATATATTAAGGAGGTTTCCTTCAGTAAAAAAGGCACATTTTCTGCTATAAAGGAAATGTAGAAGTGAACGTCCCCTCCTCCTAGAACACTTACCAATGTCGACCCCTACTTTGCCAACCATGTCTTTTGGTGCCTTCGGCCTTCTTTCAGAACAAAGTCCACACATGAACGAAAAACATTTACACTTTATATTACAGAGGGTAATATTCCTTTGGAGATGCTAAAATGTAGTTACTGATAATTATTGCAACTAACAGCCTAGAAGCAGTTTCATTATTGTTGGATGCTGATGACTACATTTTCATTCCAGAATTCAGTGGTTATTTGTCGGAAAGTTTCTTGCCCACTAATACCCTGCACCAATGCCACAATTCCTGATGGAGAATGCTGCCCCAGGTGTTGGCGTAAGTATCTATTTGCTACTGTGAAGAAGCATGGTGTTGTTCACAAAATTTAATTTGGAAGCTGCAACTTGTTATAGCACAATATACTAATAGTATATTTATTTAACAGCAGAAAGACCTTTGTTTTTAAAAATAAAAGTAGTTATGTAAAATTTAAAACAAAGCTCATTCTAATAGTAAAGAACAGGCTTTTGATCCAGCAGCATTTCTGATGTTCTTAAAACTGGTGATTCATACATATAACATACCACCTTAAGCATTTTTTTTGGTAGAGGAGGTGTATCTACAGCCTTAGGCTCAACACCTCATTTTCAAAAAGCGTAATGACAAATATGCAGATATTAATCTTGTAAATGCTGAACAAGTTGATTCAGGACAGAGATAAAATAGCTCTTGTGAAAGTAAGACAGCTGCAAGTGCAGAACTCCAAGAGTTAGGACCTGCTTGGTCCTGTGCACTTCATATTTCTGTTCTTTTGGCATGTATGGAACTTCTAGCCAACAGATTCTCAGCTTGTACAGATTATGATACTTTATGTAATTGCTTAAATAGCTTTTCATTTATGATTTATGTGTGTTTTTTTTCTGTTTAAACATGCATTTCTGTATTTATTAGAATTGAACTGTTAAACTAACCATAATCCAGTGTCAAGCATGATGCATATGATACGTTGTATTATTGTCACACAACAATAAATTAGATATAGAATCTATCACCTTTTAGCGATAGAATAATGAGTTGCCAATGACAGCATATCAAAAAGAGACATCACATTATCAAGACATATTGATCATTATAGATAACATCACCCATCATGCTTTTTAATTCTTTACAGCAAGTGACTCTCCTGAAGATGGATGGTCTCCATGGTCGGATTGGACTCCTTGCTCTGTAACATGTGGCCATGGTGTCCAGCAAAGGGGCCGATCTTGTGATAGCCTTAATAACCGATGTGAAGGGTCCTCTGTCCAGACCAGATCTTGCACAATACAAGAATGTGATAAACGATGTAAGTATTTGTTATACCCAGCAGTTAATTATTCAGTATATTAGGGGGAACTGATATATAAAAGCTAAAGTAAAAAAAAAAAAGAGTAGAAGTATCCCTATAGTTGCCCAGATTCCAACTGTAGCTTATTAGAAATATTTTAATATATGGGGAACAAAAGCATGTATTGTGATTTTTCCCAAAATGTCCCCTATTATGCAAATCTGAGTATCTTTTATGAAGTGGTGTTTAAATTAGTGATTTGAACTTCTTACAGATATCAATATTCACCTAGAAAGCTTTTGATATTTAGAGTTCATATACATAGTACATAGTAGGCAAGATTGAAAAAAGATAAGTCCATCAAGTCCAGCCTATGTGTGTGATTTTATGTCAGTATTACATTGTATACCCCTGTATGTTGTGGTCGTTCAGGTGCTTATCTAATAGGTTTTTTAAATTATCAATGCCACCACTGCTTGTGGAAGAGAATTCAACATGCTTACTGGTCTTACAGTAAAGAAATCAGGATAGGGTTTAACGGTACACACATTCAGAGTTTAGATACTTTTACTCTTAGTAATATACTATGCAAAGTAATAATCCTTGTTTTTTCTTTAAATAGAAATACAGAGTGTATATTTATCTTTTCAGTTAAACAAGATGGTGGATGGAGTCACTGGTCGCCATGGTCCTCATGCTCTGTCACTTGTGGAAGTGGAATGATGACTAGAATCCGTCTTTGCAATTCACCTGTTCCACAGCTGAATGGCAAGCATTGTGTGGGTGAAGGAAGAGAGAATAAGCCATGTCAAAAAGATCCTTGTCCAAGTGCGTACCATTTTTTTACATTGACTTTATTTACCCTGTGATCTTTGTAGGCAAATATGCACCATGATTCAAATACCACCCTGAAATTATTTGAGGGAAACAAAGAAATAAGTTGTGTCAAGTTTCCAGAGTTTGAGAAATTAAATTCTTGCAAAGGTCACATTAGTGAAAAGTTTCTCTCTTGACAGATCTTTCTTTGTTTATACCATGAATAGTAATTATAGACAGTATGGAGGAACAATTAAATCTGAATTATGATATTTTTGTTCTAGTTAATGGTCAGTGGGGACCATGGTCACCCTGGGACATTTGCAGTGTGACATGTGGAGGTGGTGTTCAGAAACGAGAGCGTCTCTGCAACAATCCCAAACCCCAGTTTGGTGGTAAAGCCTGCCTTGGAGATAATGCTGATAGCCGCATTTGCAATAAGCAGGACTGTCCCATTGGTAAGTCATTAAAACACAAATAATTTAACATTTTCTGTTTGCCCTTATCCACCAGGCTAATTTTCCTGTTGATTAACCCCAATTTAGATGGATGCTTATCAAATCCTTGTTTTGCTGGAGTTACATGCACAAGCTTTGATGATGGCTCTTGGCAGTGTGGTGCTTGCCCTACAGGGTATAGAGGAAATGGTATTGAATGTACAGATGTTGATGAGGTAAGTTGCAAAAGTTTAACATATTTTTATTAACAATCCACTGTGATAAGCCAACAATAGGAAATTAAATCTTTAAATTGTGTCATTATTTTTCCTTATAGTGCAAGGAGGTGCCCGATGCTTGCTTTAACCTTAATGGAGTGCACAGATGTGAGAATACAGAGCCTGGGTACAATTGTCTTCCCTGTCCTCCACAATACACTGGCACACAACCGTTTGGCAAGAGTATTGTGGATGCCAAAGCAAACAAGCAGGTAATTTTTATTTCTGTCATTGCGCACAATCTAGCTAAGTGACTAGAATAATTAATAAAGAACTGTATTTTTAGTTCAATTTAGCATAGTTTTTTCACAAAATAAGCATTATCCCTGATGTTTTATTTTTCACAGTGATGTAATGTACCTGATTCTGGAAGGGTTTCCAAAAGAGTTGGAGAAAGTTAAAAAAACAAAGAGTATAGTGTTTTATTTTGGTGATTCTGTGCATATATATATATATATATATATATATATATATATATATATATATATATAAAGACGTGGACCGATGCTTGATGCAATTAGTGTCTTTTACTGAAAGTATTTCAATTAGTACATGCAAGCCACTGTACAGTTCCGAGTGCTCCTCGCTCTTCGTCAGGCTATTCAGCACAGCCAGAATAGCCTGACGAAGAGCGAGCAGCACTCGGAACTGTACAGTGGCTTGCATGTACTAATTGAAATACTTTCAGTAAAAGACACTAATTGCATCAAGCATCGGTCCACGTCTTCTTTCTATCCATTTATGGTGGAAGGTTGGGAGTCCACCTTGACGGTGCCTTAATCGGACAGGAGTTAAGAAAAGAGGGTAACCCACCTGAAGTTCATTTTATATATATATATATATATATATATATATATATATATATATATATATATATATATATATATAAAAAGTTTAACAAATATATATTAATATAAAAGTTTATTACAGTGGTTCCCTTAATGCTTTCTCTACATTGGGGGAAAAAAACCTTCTGCTTTCAGCCCCCCCCCCCCAGACCCCCCTTTACTTACCTGAGTCCAATCACAATCCAGCATCGTGCCCAAGAGCAGCAGCTCCTCTGCACTCTCTCTCCTCACTGGAGATTGAGGCAGCAGTGGAAGCCATTGACTTCTGCTGCTGTCAGCCACAGCCGGTGAAGAGGGGGTGGGGCTGAACGGCACTTTGTGTGTCAGTGGACACACGGAGCGTGGCTCAGGAGCGAAACCCGCACAAGTGCCCCCATAGTTAACGGCTTGCTATGGTGGGCATTCGGCAGTGAGGAGCATCTGCGGGGGTCCCAAGAAGATGAAAAAACACTGCACAGTGCAGGTAAGTGTAACATGTTTATTATTTAAAAAAATGTTTAACTTTAGAATTACTTTAACTATTTAAATATGCTCAGATAATAATAGGATATTAATATAAGATCTAGTTTATGATTTATATAAATACATTAAAAATGGTAATATATAATTGTAAAATACACAATATGATAAAGTATAACACAAAATGATCATAAGGTAGTATATTATAATGCATCTGTTCAGATATATAATACCATTTAAAATATAAAATAAAATGTCATTTACTTTTTTATGAAGCACAGAAATGTTTTAGAAGTCTGATCTAAAACATCTTTTACTGACTCTTTATCTTTCTGTTACAACAGGTCTGCATCCCTCGGAACCCATGTCTTGATGGAACACACAATTGTAACAAGAATGCAAAATGCATATACCTTGGCCTTTACTCCGATCCCATGTTCCGTTGTGAATGCAAACCAGGTTATGCTGGAAATGGCATTATATGTGGTGAAGACACAGACTTGGATGGATGGCCTAATGAAAACCTTACGTGTGTTGACAATGCTACTTATCATTGCAAAAAAGTAAGATGATTAGACTACTTGTATGTAGAAAACAGAAAGTATACAGAGAGCCTCACAATGCTGTCAGTTATAAACACATAATAAAATGCAAAATTCTCTTTTGTAGGATAACTGCCCCAATCTCCCTAACTCAGGCCAGGAAGACTATGATAAAGATGGAATTGGAGATGCCTGTGATAGCGATGATGATAATGATGGAATCCCAGATGACAGGGTAAGAAAACAAAGACTATATTCATGTTTTTCATAACTGCTAAGCTTTGGATTTCTCTGCTTCTTGTTGAGTTAAACAAAACAGCAGGAATGTAAACACTGCTTCTCTTTTCAAGCAGAAAATATCATAAGGTTGTGAAATTTACCCAGTAAATTGTGAAATCTTTTGGCTAGGTTAATACTATAAAGTGTTTTGCTAAGAGTGGACTTTGAAAGTGAAATTGACCCCGAGCTTCCTGCAAACAGCAGGGTAACAAAGTTTGCAACAGGCAGATGTTACCTTCCTAAAATCCTATGCACACATTCTGGCATTTAAGTGACATTTTTCAACAAGACCTACTAAACTTCAGAGGCGTTGCTAAAAATATCACTTGTCATTAAACATGAAAACCTGTATGCCCTATGAAAACTAAAACATACTCAGACTGAACTAGATAGAGAGCTTTAGTTGTCTTAGTTACTTGAAAGTATTTTTTTTTGTCTAGCAGGACTATTTAGTAGTTTGAGTTCAGTTATGCTTCAGAAGTGTTTTGGAGCATTGTTTGTTCAAAGAGAGAGAAGTCATCTGAGATTATTTAGACATCTTATGTGGATACCACCTAGGGGCTTTGAGGTACACCCAGAAAACACCAGACAGATTATGTTCCCCATTTGGCCAGAGGATACTTCTAATCCGCTGTGAAGATAAAGACCCTGTTGCTAGAGAAACATTGTACTGGCTTGTTTTTCCTCTTACTGCACTACAACAGAAGAAAGTTTGAAATATGAGATACAGTAATTGTAACACATTACTTTCTTTTACAGGACAATTGTGCATTTATATACAACCCTGCGCAGTATGACTTAGACCGTGATGATGTCGGTGATCGCTGTGACAACTGCCCATACAACCATAATCCAGACCAGGCTGATACTGATGGCAATGGGGAAGGAGATGCCTGTTCTGTGGATATTGATGGAGATGGTTCGTTTTCTACTAATTCATTCATTCAATTTGTCTGTACTATTTTCAATTTGCTAGTTTAAATAGTGTCACAGCAAAGCATATATTTTTATATGACCTAAGACATTAAAGCAGTTGTAAACCGATGGGGTTTTTTTTTTCCGGATCTGCAAGGTAAAGGCATAAAGTGCTAGTATGCATCACATACTAGCACATTATGTGAAACTTACCTGAAAACGAAGCCCTCCTGCTCTGTGATGTAGTCGCCGGAGGCAGCGTCCATCTTTACTTCCTTCTGGGTCTGCAGACTCTGACTTGCAGGCCGGTGCACGTTTAGGAGATATTTACAGTACCTATAGGTAAGCCTTATTATAGGCTTACCTGTAGGTACAAATTATGCCTTTGAGTTTACTTCTACTTTAAAGATTTTGCACACGACAAGTACAGATAATGCAGAGGACATCTGCCTTGAAAGTATACACAACAAATATACACAAGCAAACTGCTGCTTTATTGACATGCTTTCATTATCTTCCCAGAGATTTATCATCACCTTCATCTTGCTCTTAATGCAGACTAACTGCCTTTTAGTGTAACACTCAGTAAAATATGTAGGATATTTATGTCTAGACAATACGTGTTCATCCTCTGTCTCATGAATGAAACATACTATACAAATATATCACAAATTCAATATGGGAGTATAGAAACAATGTGTTCAATCTATATTTTGAGCTTATGTGTTCAGTCTACTACATTTTTCAGAATCACGCCTCCAGATCTTGCTGTTAGAGTCCCTTTAAAATATTGTGCTTAATTTTATTTGCCTGTGTCATCTTACTACAGGTATTCTCAATGAAGCAGACAACTGCCCTTATGTATACAATGTAGACCAGAAGGATACAGATAAAGACGGCATTGGAGACCAGTGTGATAACTGTCCCTTGGAGCACAATCCAGATCAGGTAAAAACTGTGTTTTCATTTAGCATGAATTGTGCTTCATAAACTATGGAAATAAAGGAAAAAAAACTTCTCCACATCAATTATCCAAGTTCCAGCTGTCTTTTTTTAAGTGCAGGTTAGAAAATGCTAGTTCGAATCTGATGTATTTCTATATGCAGTCATTCCTTTCTGCACTTTTTTAATAAAACCTCACAGCTTCACATTGTGAACCTCTGGTTTACTCTTCATAACGCTTAAGGTCTCCCTGTACCATACATCAATCTATTAGCTGACCTTAGGCATCACTAGTATAGATCTTCCAGTCTGTGCCACTCTGCTCATCATGGATTAGTTATGTTTGCAAAATCCCCCCCCCCCCCCCCCCGCTTTAATCTTGCTTTATCATTTAGTTATAAGCTGGACACGCATATAAATTCCAGTGCTTCACACAGACTGGGTTTTCTGCTTTGAGTAGATCATTTCCCACCAAAATATAACTACATAATCTCTACAACAACTTTATTGTTTGTACACCACCAGCTTTAGTAATTGCGCTCCCAAGACTGAGAGGATTTCTTGTACTAAGACATTGCTTGGCAGTGTACCACTTTATGGACTTACTAGGTACCAGCAAGAAAGCAGCACGAGTTTTCCTAATTCCCTTTTCCTTTCATTTACTTACGACTAAAAAGCTTGTGTACCCAGTTCTACTTCAATACATAATCATAAGCTTAGTTGTACATATGTCAGTGACTATGTATTATTGTCTAAGCAGATATTTGTGGGAACATACGAGATTACTTCTGCTCCATGTCACCATCAAACAGTGGCCTAACATTTTCTTGTTGTTGATTCTATTCCAGACTGACTCTGACTCTGATCTCATTGGTGATAAATGTGACAGCAATGAAGACATAGATGAGGATGGTCATCAGAATAACCTGGACAACTGTCCTTACATTCCCAATGCCAATCAGGCTGACCATGATAAGGATGGCAAGGGTGATGCTTGTGATCATGATGATGACAACGATGGCATTCCAGATGAGAAAGATAACTGCAGGCTGGTGCCTAATCCTGATCAGATTGATAGTAATGGTAAGATGAATGTTGAAGGATCTTATGAATTTTATGAAGGTGCAACCAATGCATCTGTCAGAATGTCTTACAATAAGAAAATACATGAGACTAATCTTTCTCAACTTTGATCTTTCTCCACTAGGTGATGGACGTGGTGATGTCTGTCAATTTGACTTTGATAATGACAACATTCCAGACGCTGAAGATGTTTGCCCTGAGAATTATGAAATTAGCACAACTGACTTTCGGAAATTCCAAATGGTGCCTCTGGATCCAAAAGGAACATCACAGATTGATCCTAACTGGGTGGTCAGGCACCAGGGAAAAGAGCTGGTACAGACTGTTAACTGTGACCCTGGCATTGCTGTTGGTAAGGACCAGTTAAATGGAAAGTATAACATATTTTAATGAGCACAGGTTTTGAGTTCTTACAGTAGTCTATAACTAAAAAGTAATTTTTGATGTGACTAGTAGTCACTGAAGGCACTGCAAAGCAGCAAGCAGAGCCTGTGCACTGAGCAACAATGGCTGCCCCATGTACATACATAGTTACAAATCATATAACTAAGCAAGGTTTTGAAAACCTTAAAGGTACCTGTAGTACCCTGTACTTGTATTAAAAGGTATCCTGTTCTCTTTGTATTTCTCCCTTTGTGTGAAATACCTGGCGATCCTGCCAGTACCTCTGCTTTCATATTTCAAACTGACCACGCTATTGGAGGACACATCCCAGTGTGTCCTCCAACAATCAGAATTCTGCAGCTGCTCCCCCCCAACAGCCATTCAGTGGGTATATCAGTGTGCTGCTGTTTCTCTGAACCCCACCTCTCCAAGCCCTTATGCAGCTGAGAACTGAGATTATGTGATCCCTTATAAAAAAAAACATTTAGAAATCTATCTATCTATCTATCTATCTATCTATCTATCTATCTATCTATCTATCTATCTATCTATCTATCTATCTATCTATCTATCTATCTATCTATATATATATACATTTTTTAAAGTATGTGGAAGCCGCACCCAGTGTTCAATCAGTGCAGTGCAATCTGGTCATCCCTTTGACCGAATATAAGAAAAAGTCCACAAGATTGCTGCACTTGAAGATTCTTTATTGAACAAACAGGAATTACATGAGTAACATGATGTGGAAATAGATTTCCGTTTTGGGCTCACAAGCTTACACCCTTCATCAGATCAAACACACCTCTAAAGTTCCAACTACACATATGACCGTTTAAATACCTTTACACATTTTGAATCAACTATGTGATCAATTGCATTAATTGAGTGATCACATAATTGATTCCAAATGTGTAAAGGTATTTAAACTGTGGAATTTTTATAGATATGTACATTTAAATGTATGTAATTTAGAAACAGAATAAAAGGCCACTTTTTTTTTCTTTTAAGGTTTTGATGAGTTTAGTTCAGTGGATTTCAGTGGCACCTTCTTCATCAACACTGAGAGGGATGATGACTATGCTGGCTTTGTGTTTGGCTACCAATCAAGCAGCAGATTTTATGTGGTTATGTGGAAACAAATTACCCAGACCTACTGGGACATAACTCCCACTAAAGCTCAGGGATACTCTGGTCTCTCTATAAAAGTTGTAAACTCAACAACAGGACCTGGAGAACACTTACGAAATGCTTTGTGGCACACAGGCAATACACAAGGACAGGTAAGTGGCTCTTTATCATTTACCAGAAACATTTGATTACATTTACTTAGTACTGCATCATGCAGGAGATGATTTTAGAAAAAGATAAAATGTCACCTTTCCCGATATTAAATGCCCTTCATGCCAATTTGTGTTTTATAGGTTCGTACTCTGTGGCATGACCCTCGTCATACAGGATGGAAAGATTTTACTGCTTACAGATGGCATTTAATCCACAGACCAAAGACTGGATTCATTCGGTAAGAAAGAAAATGTTTTCTGTCATTGCCATATTTGGAAACTAGAATTAAAAGAAATATTAAGCTGTGCTGATGATTTAATGCTATCTCTCTTTTTTTAGTGTTGTAATGTATGAAGGGAAAAAAATCATGGCTGACTCAGGACCTATTTATGATAAGACATATGCTGGAGGAAGATTAGGACTGTTTGTATTCTCACAAGAGATGGTGTTCTTTTCGGATCTTAAATACGAGTGCAGAGGTGAGTAGCTCAAAAGTTTTATATGTATTATCATTGCACCATGATAAACTTGCATGGTAAAAACTGATGTGATTTAATAGATTGTATGCAGTTTTTTTCCATGCAAGTATAATATAGGGCCCCAATCACTTATATAATTTTTACATGAAGGGGATATGTTTAGCCTAAAGGCAAACTGTCAGGAAAAAAGGCATCATCCATTGCTGACTTGTTTTCAAGGTGGAAGGCCCATGACTGTCATCTTTATCTGTACTTTTCTTGTTAGTAAGCCATTCTGACAGAGCAAACCTGTGTTCAATAAAGTGTTGTGAGACCAAGAATGCCTATTCTTGCTCCATGGCAGCAACTCATCAATAGTGAAGCAAGGATGATTATAGCTCTGTGCAAAAAGTTTAACAAACCAGTCATTATTAGCAGCCACAATCAGACCTTCTGATGATAGAAAATGGGAGCTGTTATTGCTGACCTGTTTTGGAAGTCACATACTTCAGAGCTATCATCCTGGTCTTATCTTCACTGCTTACAGAGGCGCTAGCTGGGAAAAAGCATGTGCGTATCAGGTGACTTGTTGGGTGAGGTAGAGGTCAGTGACTTACTAGCTAATGAACAATGAGGATTACAGCCACATAGCATGTATTTCCAAAAAGGTGTTGGGAGTGGCAATTTTCTTAAATTTATTCTGACAGGCTTCTTTTGGAAGAAAGAGTAGTAAGGCGCAACTATAAATCTCAAATAAAGTTCACTTTTCCCTGGAATTCTGCAGATCTGTTTGCTTATTGGTAAAGGTGCTTAAAGGTAAAGGTTCTTAAAGGTAGCTGTCTAACAAAAGGACCATATCTCATCCTATTTTATGATAAGCACAACTTGTTCTCATTGAGATTATCATAGTGCTAGCCACACTCATGTTTGAATAGTTAAAGAGTACACAGGGCAGGGGTACATTTAAAGGATGAGAGTCTTCTGATTACAATGAAAGTAATGACTGTATGAGATTGATTTAGTATATAGTTTAATAATATTATTTTTCCTCTTTCTTTAGACTCATAAACCTTGATCATATGCATTCAGTGAATGTTAAGGAACCCTCATAGCACTTTTGAAAATGTTAGATGTGTACCATTTCTCAGATGCTTTCTTCCATCCATTTTCTTATTTTCCGTTGAAGCAAAAATAAATCCACTCCAAGGACTTGCAACTAAGGAAGCAACTTTAACTTATCAAAATGATTGGCTAATTATGAAATATTTTGATCGATTGCAATTTTATGCTAGGCACAAATCTGCCATAATGAAATAGACATTCATGAACAAGTGCCTCATTGAAGATGATTTACAGAAAGGAAAAAAAAAATAGACATGATCGCATATGATACTGCCCTTAAAAATACAACAGGAAAAGCTTTGGAACTCTGAGTGCTATGTATTGGAAATTGAACAAAAAAAAAAGCGATTGCAAATAGTGCACATAAATGTCTTTTACAGGAATGGTTACTTCATTGCAAAAAAAAGGAGAGATGTGTTAATTTAAAAAAAGAAATATCTCTTATGGAGAGGCAACTTTCTGCTATTCAGAATGGAGTCACCAGAGTATAAATAGATAGACTACAGATGTAGATATGACTGTCATAAAACGTATTGGCGTGTGAGTGTATGCTTAAAGTGGAAGGCTGTTAGTGATATTGCAGCGTGGATGCTAATGTCGGACTGTAAGTGTGTATGGACATATAGTATGTGTGTGTGTGTGTGCGCTTATATTTTAGTGTGCATCATATGAACTGTGTATTCAAGTTATGCACTTCTTCATTTGTAAAACAAAATGCAATTACTCTAACTTGGTACAGCACAGTTCGGGCATACACAGTATGTTACATGTGTGTAAATTGCTTAAGAAAGACAGGGAGACAAACAGAAAAGATAGTTGAAAAAATCTATACAGGTAAACATTTTTAAAAAAGACAAATAAATTGTCTTCATATTGAAAAATGAAAAACAAAGGTAGGTCAGATCTAGTTCTAGTTCTAGTTGTTTAGTTTTTAAAAACAGTTCAGGCTGCACTATTAAAATGTTTCTTCAGGCAAGACTGCATGTTGATCTTGCTAAGGAACCGGAGGGAGAGCAAGGCAAGAGGGGTGGAGAGTTAGGTACAGCACGCTCTCTGTACTAAATGTAAACCATATGTCTCCATATAGCCATATAACACCCTAATTACGCTATGGCAGGTAGACAGTCTTTCTCCGCTTAAGTACAAAATAATTAAGAGTAAACCAGCAGATTTAAAACTTCAAGTACAATATTACCTCATTGTGTGACTGAGATTCAGAAAATGTTTTTGATTTTAAGAGCAGAAAATTGGAGAGATATTTAACAAGTATAGAAAAAATCTACTGTAGTGTTAATCAGTTCTGTATATAGTTACAGTGACTGAGTACCCCCAGGAAAGTATTTTAAACTTGTTTTTAATAAAGAGTTTTGTGATATTTTTTCTATATTTTAGTAATTACAGTGCTTTTTTGTATAAATGATTTTTATTTGTATTGCTGATTAGTGTTATGGGTATTTTGTAGATATGCTATTTAAATAATTTATCAGGAACTGCTTCCTGTAGTGTCTTTGCTCCTATTTGTATAAATGATTTTGCACTTGAAAAGAGCTTTGCAATATCTGTCTCATTTTTGTAATATCAGTGTATACTTTTGTTATACAGAAAGAGAAAAAAATGCCTTTTGTATACATTTTAAATTTGAATGTGTTTTTGTAAATTATACAGAAAATGTTTTCATTAAATATATAATAAAACATAAAAGGCATTTGTCATTTTCTTTAGGTAACATCTCAGTTGGTAGTGTTATTTCCTGGTCAGGTGTAAGGTAGCAGGATACACTATGTAAAAATGTGAAATAAAATAGATTTTTCTCACAGATTCGTATTTTTAAAGGGGGTATGCCATTTTCAGGTAATGAAAGGAAATCTACCTAAAAGGAGAGTAATGCCTGGTGACTATCCTGTTCCGCAGGATTGCAGCTGGAGCTAGTAATTTTTCTTCAGATAATTACCACTTGCTTACTGGGCACTTCTATCCCCCTTCTTGCCCAAGCCAACTTTCAGCGCTCTCACACTTTGAATGACAATTGCATGGTCATGCAACACTATACCTAAAACAAAATTGTTATCATTTTTTTCACACAAATAGTGCTTTCTTTTGGTGGTATTTAATCACTACTGGGGTTTTAATATTTTGCTAAACAAACAAAAAAAGACCGAAAATTTTGAAAATATTTTGTTATAACATTTTGCAAGCGGGTAATTTTTCTCCTTCACTTATGTGTGCTGATGAGGCTGCACTGATGGGCACTAATAGGCTGCACTGATGGGCATTGATGAGGCGGCACTGATAGGTTGCACTGATGAGGCAGCACTAGTGGGCACTGATAGGTGGAGAGGTGGCACTGATAGGTAGCACTGATGATGAGGCACTGATTGGCAGCACTGATAAGTGGCACTGGTGCACTGATAGGGGGCACTGGTGGGCACTGATATGTGGCACTGGGGGGCACTGATTTGCAGCACGATCAGAACCGGTGTCCCTCTAACAGCAGCCGTGGCTTCTTTTTCCTTACCACTGACAGCGTGAAAGAAAAAAAAAAACAATAACTGGCATTTGTTTACTTCCGTGATCAGCAGTCATTGGCTGACAGCTGATCATGTGGTAAAGGGACTGCTGTGATTGGCCCTTTACCCGATCTATGATCAGCCATGTCTCACGGAGATGGAGAGGGGGCACTCGGGAAGCGCGAGAACGGAAGGACGTTTATGGAAGCTCTCCCAGCAATTTAAACCTGCGATGTAGCCGTCTTTCAGGTAGAGCGGACGGCAAGTGGTTAAGCCCCTCGTTCAGAAATTTTCAGAAATCAATTAGGGGTTGTTTCCTCCAGATGTAAATCTCCCTACTACCCATAGAGAAGGGAGTTTTATAGAATTACTTATCAATGTTTCATGCTAATGCTTCGGATCATTAGTGACCCTTTAATGTAAAGAAGTGCTCACTCTTACTAAGGAATCCATTTAGAATAGCATTGCTGTTTACGCTAATCACCCAAATGCTGGTAACTAAAACGACAATAAGATATATATTTCACAAATATATAACAACCCTCAACAGTGAAGTTCAACCTTAAAATGAGACTAAAGGTATTTTTTTTTATTGAGGTAAAAAAGATGTTATACATACTTGTTCTGTGCAACGATATTACACAGAGCAGTTCCTTACCTCCTCTTTAGTGGTCCACCACCGGCACTGTCTGCACTTTTCTTCTCTGGGTGCCTTGTAAGAAAGCCAGGTGCTAAGGGGGCAATTGTGCACATGCTCCAGAGTCAGCACTGGTAAGCCATGTCCTCACTCCCTCTTCACAGGAGTTTGGCTGACAATGGCAGGAGCTTATGATTTTGACTTCCGTCAGTGCTTACTGTGAGATCAGGAAGTGAGGGGAGCGATGCTGCAACAGGACAATGCTAGAGCGGTAAGAGGAATCAGGTAGGTGTTTAGGAATGGGTAGGATAGGTGGTATGAAGTTTCTTTAACTTAATGCAGAGAATGCATTAAGGTAAAAAAAAAATTGACATTTGAACCACTGTAATTCTGTTTGTGCTTGGAAAAATAAAAAAAATATATATTAATATATAGATCAGAGCTTGCTAAAGTTACCTAAACTCTATGTTCCGAACCTTGCAAGATGTTTGACCTGTCCATTTACTAATTATATGATATCTGCTCTCCAGAGTAAAGACAGGGTTAAATATGATAAACCTAGCTCCCCAGACCCACTCATAAACTAAGAGGACTAAGTGGACTTTTTTTTGGAAGTTGCAGAAGTGAATATCTAAAATAAGGTAAGCTTCCATTTTTTTAAATTTTTTTTTTAGTTTTGCTCTGTGAATAAGGACATGTAACAAAGTAAGTATTACCCGAATTTGGCTGCAAAAGTGGAACTACCTTTTAAGTTTACAGATTTAATTTCTATTTGTATGTGGTCACTTTGATAGCCGATCTGCGTCAGAGTAGAACAGATGGCTGGAAATTTGGAAAACTGTCACCCTAATCTGTTTGGCGTTTGGTAATAAATGCATGGACTCAGAGTGGGTAAAATGTAAGCACACAGCATACTGGTTCATCAACAAAAATGAACATATTGTGTAGGAATCACAATCAGGGCCCAGTTGCATTACATTACTGGCAGGGTAAAAGTCTAGAACCCATTATACACAGAAATGTGTTGCAGAGAGCAGCTTTATGTAAGGATGACTGTGTGCCAACCCTGGAACCCCTGCAACTCTAGGCTATATTCTATCTTTGGTGGACAGAAATGCTTTCACTCCTCTGGGCCTGTTTCAATTTATTTCTGGGATCCGGGCATCCATTTATCCAGATATTATGTATTGCTTGAAAAATAAATGAAATAACTTTACCTCTGATGATATTAAAGTAATATTAAAGGTCATTAAAAAAAAAAAAAGAAAACAAACATGTTATACTTTCCTGCCCTGATGGTTTTGCACAGAGCAACCCCGGTTCTCCTTTTCTTGGGTCCCCCGTCTGTGCTCCTGGCTCCTCCTTTTCTTCGAGTGCCTCATAACAGGCTTGCTATTGGGGCACTTGCTCGCTCCCAAGCTCTGCTCTATGTGTCCATAAGCCCCCGCTCCCTCCTCACTAGCTGGAATTGACAGCTGAGGAAGTCAATGGCTCCCACTGCTCTCTCTCAGCCAACGAGGAGTCAGAGACCCAGGAGAGCAGCTGCTCTCATGCACATCGCTGGATCGCGATCAGGCTTGAGTAAGTATTAGGGTTGCTGCGGGGGGAGCTACATACTGAAGATGTTTTACCTTCATGCATGAAGGTAAAAAACCTTTAGGCTGGGTTCACACTATTGTAATTGGATGCAGGTTTCCCTGTTTCAGGTCCAAATGCAGCCAAAAATTCAGACCAAAGTCGGACCTGAAAAGGTGAACAGGAACACACCGGACCCCTGCTGTGAGTCTTCAGAACCACTTTAAACTCTGTGCCAATATCTAAGACTAAAGCAGGGCATGCAGTTATGGAAATGTGGTTGTTTCAGCAGGAACTGGGCAACATTTGGTTTGTGTATACTCCTCTGTCATTAGACCAGCTTCTGTCGAACAGTCCTGCTGAAAAAACAGTATTCAATCAGTGCATGCAGTCAATGGCTGCAGCACTGATTTGTGTATTGTGACAGGGAGGGGGAGTCAGAATAGATTAGCGTGGTGGGAGAAATTATTTTACCATCTGCATTGCTTGTGTGAATGTGGGAATCTGTCAGCTTATATTTTTTGTTCAACTAGCTGGTTGAACAACAAAAAAAAACCCTGTCCCTGTATACACTGCTTTAGGCTGGGAGGGAAAGGAGCAGGATTGTAAGTCAAACTCTACTAGATTCTTATTAGAGGCTCAGGACCTGAAACTGCTGTCTAATAGGAGTTTTTCTCTGGAATTAAAGTGGAAGAAAACCCCTGACTATGTACTGTATATTCTAACCTGCATAAAAATGTCTTTATACTTACCTACTTCCAATCTGCTCCTGGTTGGTTGTGTGATCATGCAGCTCTGTGTAAGAGAGTGCTCTGAGCTGTTACATCACCCATAGGCTCCCATAGCCCACCTGTTGTCAGCGCTCTTTCTTCCCCTGCAGTAGCTGCCACAGTGGAGCTGAACCTGTGGAATCACATGACCAGACCACAGCAGATAAAAAAAATTAAGTATACAAATCTTTTTTGTACAGGGTAGGCAGTAGGTAGAAGGAGGGAGTGGGAACATTTTTAGAAATACATATACACTATATTGTCAAAAGTATTGTGACACCTGCTTTTACACGCACATGATCTTTAATAGGATCCCAGTCTTAGTCCGTAGGGTTCAATATTGAATTGGCCCACCCTTTGCATCCACTCCTCTGAGAAGGCTGTTTACAAGGTTTAGGAGTGTGTCTATGGGAATGTTTGACCATTCTTCCAAAAGCGCATTTGTGAGGTCAGGCACTGATGTTGGACAAGAAGGCCAGGCTCGCAGTCTCCGCTATAATTCATCCCAAAGGTGTTCTATCAGTTTGAGGCCAATCAAGTTCCTCCACCCCCAAACTCTCTCATTCATGTCTTTATGGACCTTGCTTTGTGCACTGGTGCGCAGTCATGTTGGAACTGGAAGGGGCCATCCCCAAACTGTTCCCACAAAGTTGGGAGCATGGAATTGTCCAAAATATCTTGATATGCTGATGCCTTAAGATTTCCCTTCACTGGAACTAAGAGGCTAAGCCCAACACCTGAAAAACAACCCCACACCATAGTTACATAGTTACATAGTAGGTGAGGTTGAAAAAAGACACAAGTCCATCAAGTTCAACCTATGTGTGTGATTACATGTCAGTATTACCCTGTATATCCCTGTATGTTGTGATCGTTCAGATGCTTATCTAATAGTTTCTTTAAACTATCGATGCTCCCCGCTGAGACCACCGCCTGTGGAAGGGAATTCCACATCCTTGCTGCTCTTACAGTAAAATATACCTCTACGTAGTTTAATCACTTCAGCCCCGGAGGATTTGGCTGCTCAATGACCAGAGCACTTTTTACAATTTGGCACTGCGCTGCTTTAACTGGTAATTGCGCAGTCATGAAATGCTGTACCCAAACTAAATTTGCGTCCTTTTTTTCCCACAAATAGAGCTTTCTTTTGATGGTATTTGATTGCCTCTGCGATTTTTATTTTTTGTGATATAAACCGAAAATTTTGAAAAAAAATTATATTTTCTGCTTTTTGTTATAAAAATAATTTACAAAACTCAATTTTAGTCAGACATTTAGGCCAAAATGTATTCAGCCACATGTCTTTGGTAAAATAAATGTCAATAAGCGTATATTTATTGGTGTGCGAGAAAGTTATAGCGTCTACAAACTAGGGTACATTTTCTGGAATTTACGCAGCTTTTAGTTTATGACTACCTATCTCAAGTTGTCACTAAATGATATATTGCTCACACATTCCATGGTTATATGTGGAATTACAACCCAAAATACATTCTGCTTCTTCTCCCGAGTATGGGGACACCTCATGTGTGAGACTTTTTGGGAGCCTAGCCGCGTACAGGACCCTAATAACCAAGCACCGCCTTCAGGCTTTCTAAGGGCGTAAAATGCTGATTTCACTTCCTCACTACCTATCACAGTTATGAAGACCCAGGGCTTTTTTCAGGGGGAACTTGGTGGAACTCAGTTCCACCACCTCTGGCTCAGACCCTTTGGTGCCTGCTCACCACAATCACTTGTAAACACAGAAGTCTGGTTTCTGTGTTTACAAGTGACAGCTCTGCACTCTGTGTGTAACCCCCATGAACTCTGCACTCTGTATGTAATGCAATCCTAATATTTAATGCCCCTTTAAGACCCTTCTACTGTTTGTGAAATATGACCACACCCACTATTTGATGTGATTTGGAGGGTGTGTGTGGGGGCAGGGGTTTTGGGGGGTCGTGGTTGAGTTCCAGCACCTATTGTTTGAGAAAAAAAGCCCTGTGAAAACCATGGAAGATGGTGGGAGGGGGGGGGACATTCATTGTAATTGCATACATTGTAATGTTCTTTTTTTCATGCAGCCTGGGGCCTGCATGAAAATAAGAGATTGATCAGTGGGTATTCCCACCATTAGAATACCGCCCTTCATCCACCCACTTCTAATGATGGGCATACATGCACCATTTCTTTTCTAACTGTGGTGGTGAAATCACCTCCTACAGCACTGGAGTCGCTGATTTACGTATCGTGGGAGCAAATGCTGTTGCTGTCAAGATAAATAAACCCGTGCTACAGCTGAATGACATACCTGCTAAGCAAATGATGGTTAACAATAAAACAAACATTACAGTATAACATACCATACCTGCAAAGCAAATACAATAAAACATAGTAAAAATTAAACAGAGAGAGAATGATAGATATAGAACAATAGTGAGTGAACAGTAGAGCAGACAGTAGAGAGCGAACATAAGAGAGAGAACAATAGAGAAGAAAAATAAAACCACCACTATTTTTGGCTTTTTTTATTTTGTATTATTTTGTATTTTTTTGTATTTCTCCCCGCCCCTTCCCCTCTCTTTTTCCCCCCCTCCCCCTTCCCCCCCCTCCCCAGTTCCCTTTCCCCTTTTCCCTTTAGCCCTCTCTTTCCTTCCCTTCTTCCGCCCCTGCAATATGTGTATGGCTAAATCCATTGTATCCTATTACCAGCTATCCTTGTGGCCCCCTACTCACACTATGCTTTTCATTTAGAGGGCTCTACATTATCCCCCTTGTCCGCCGCGGGGGAGAGTTTTTAGGCAGCCCGGTGCCGCACACGATCACCTAATTATAGGGTAAGCCGAACTAGTAATTATGTTTTTTCTTTCCCTTTCCTATATGCTGTTTTTACGATCACTACTAGTAGTGTACTGTATAATGTTTTTGCTTGTATTGCATTATATTATTTGTCTTATAGATTGGTCCTCCTGAGGAAGCGATAATATCGCGAAACTAGTCGAGAACCAGACCAGTCAATACTTTGTAATTTACAGATATTCTTTGGTGAACCCTGAATTTCTGTTTTTGCATTTTAATATGTATGCCATGTATTTGCTTTTTGTAATAAATTTCTTTTATATATATTGTTTATCATCGTTTATCTGTACCGGTATAGTCCAGCCATTTTGGGGTGTGAACATTATGGGGCCAACATCAGCCACTGTCCCCTATGTACCACTCTCTTTTCCTTGTACATATTAATTTGGATGATGGTACGGTTTAAATTCTACTACCCTTGACTACATGAGGCTATACTCACAATTTGTGCATATTTCTGTGTGTGTTTTTTTTCACTTTTTTCACTTTTATAAAAACTGTAAACTGAACATTGCAGATTAGGGATTCTCAAAATGTGATGGCCATCACATCTTTTGAGACCCTGTGTACGTGTGCCTAGGACTGTGTAGTGCTTTACCCTATGCTAATACTCAACTAGTGTGTGGAAACAGTCACCAATGCAAAGACTAGGTTGGTCAGACAATAGGGATAATAAAAGCGGGTGTCACGCCTATATCCGCGCTTTCTACAGACACGACATCTTCTTTGGGGGTTTCTTTGGGTAGGGGTACCAGGGAGGACATGCGGAAAATGCCTCACATGCAGCCGGCTTACTGCATTTGGATTGGGAAGGTGGGCCACAGCCCCATCTGGAATTTAAGGAAGGATCCAGTTGGTCCTGAAGCTTTGTATAGAACAAAAGCATTCAGCAGAGCCAATTGAAATAAGTGTAGCAATTACTCACGGTGGAGCTGCTGGTTTAAAGCAGCTGTTACCGTCACCTTCGTTACCTCTTTTTCACCAGAACCGAGTCTAGGGTCCCATTGAGTTTAACACCGAACAATGTAGGCACCGGACACTTGGGTATCTTTTCCAATGCTTTAATAAACGTAAATTGAAGGAAGTAGCAGGAAAGAGGTAGAAGGAGAGTTGCAGGGAAGTTCAAATACCTTTTCTTGGTGTAGCATTAAGAATTGAGAGTTGTGGATGAATGTACTCTTTATAGTTGAATCTTTGCCTGCCTGGATAGGTTTCTCTCACTAACCTAACAGCCAGTACACAGTACGAACAAAAGTCTCTGCCACAGACTTGATTGGAACAAAACCCGTACGATCCTCTGCCACAGGATGTAATGGTTTAAGATGAACAGCAAACACAGCACTAGAACCTTTAAGCCGACTCGGCAGTACTATGCTATAGGGTTACTTTAGGATACGTCCTCCAACTGAGTCACAAGGCCCCTCTCCAGACCAGCACTCTGCATGATCCTTCCATGACGGGTCCTCCCCTGGGATCTTCTCAGTTGTTCAGCATGTTCCCTCTAGGACACACAGCCCAGGACCATTCCTCTGCTGCTATGGTAGGCCCCAGACAGGCTTCTGGGCCACCCACATGCTGCAGCTACGTGGGCCTCCTGGACGGAGGACCATGAGGTAGTACTCCTAGCACATACCTGTCGGCCAGGAGGGCCAGCAGGTGGAACGAAACGAACCCCAAAACATGGCGTCTGTCCCGTAAATACCCTCCCCCAGAATGCAATTCGGAGGACCACCTCCACCGAGTTATCTCTGGGACAGAGGAGCACTCGTACGCTTCAGCGTGTTGCCTTTCCAACACCGACCCATGGCGACAACGACACCCACAGGCACAGTGTGAAACTACATGCAACTCAGCCAAGCTGGAACAGAGGCAAGTCTGACTATGTATGAACAGATAACCCACTAAATTTACCTATCAACAGTAGATTGAAAATCTACCAGCGCTACATAAGTATACAGACACTTTTTTGTACCAGCATCTGGCCTTACGGGCAATTAGGTACAGCGCCAACAACTGGTCGTTGAGGTCTACCCCTCCCATATTAAGGTTATATTCGTGGAAACAGAGGAGTTTCTCCACAACACCAGTCACCATAGGAGTTTGGACCGCCGTGTCTGCGTGAAGGGAGGACAGAACAAAAACATTCTTATTATCCCTCCACTTCACAGCGAGCAAATTATTACATCTCAAGCAGGCTCTCTCCCCCAACCTAAGACGGGAATCTGCAAGCCGTTGGGGAAAGCCCCAGCTATTAGATCGCAAGTGCCACATGCGCCAATTTGGTGATCAAACAAGTGACTAAAAAGTGTAATAATTGTCCACATACAAGTGGTACCTCTTTCCGAATAAGGGTGACACCAAGTCCCACACAATCTTACCAGTGCTCCCTATGCAGTTCTCCGGCTCTACGTAACTATCTCTTCCCTCATAAACCATAAAACTATATGTATAGCCTGTGGCCCTGTCACAGAGCTTATACATCTTGACCCCATATCTGGCACGCCTGCTGGGAAGATACTGTTTGAATGACAAGCGGCCAACAAACTTAATCAGGCACTCATCAACGCAGACAACTTGATGGGGAGTAAACAAGGCTGCAAAGAGTTGGTTGAATTGGTTTACGAGGGGCCGAATTTTGAAAAGGTGATCAAATTCAGGGTCATCCCGAGGACGACAGAGTTCATTATCGTTGAAGTGCATGAACCGCAAGATCTGCTCGTATCGTGTCCTGGTCATGGAGGCAGAGAACACAGGCATATGGTGAATTGGGTCAGTGGACCACTATGACCCTAATTCACTCTTTTTAGTTATGCCCATGAGGAGGGATAGGCCCAGGAAGGTCTTAAATTCGGAAACTGTAATTGATTTCCAATCTCTGGCAACGGTCAGCTGGGAATTAGCGGCGATGAATTGACCAGCATATAAATTGCTTTGGTCCACAATAGATCTATAGAGATTTTCGGTGAAAAACAGCGAATAACAATCAAATGACGTAAAATCAACAACTCCCACCTGAATTCCAGGTTGGCCAGTGAATGGGGGAAGTACGGGTGCTGCAGAAGTGGTGGGCTCCCAATTAGGATTGGTGAATGCAACAGGAAGGGTACTATGGGCTTGACGGGCCTGTCTTTGTCTTCTTCTTGGTGGCAGTGGGACTCTACTCATGCTAGCCACCTCGCTAGCTTGAACTGCACTTATGGGACTCGCGACGTCACCAAGTGTTACTGCAGTGCTGGATGTACAACCAGGGTGTACTAGGCCGCTGGTGCTTGCCAGTTCACCAGAAAGATAGTACTGGCTCTCCACTTCATATGAGGGACCTGCGGTTCTTGCACCTCAACGACAGCAGAAGAATAGGGTCTGGTACGCCTGACCTTGGCAGGGCCCACCACTCCATCGGTAGAGCTATCTGTTAGGGTGCCGCTGCTGTCTACAGGTTTGTATTCTGAGCCTGAATCTGACAGATGAGCGACTTCCACTTCACTAGTATACCTTCGATTTGACATTTTGGTCTCTAAATTTACTGGTACACTAGTGAGACTCACAAGAAAAAAAGCACCTGACTGTCAGCGACTGATTCAAACGCTAACAAAAAAACTGTTAGCGTTTGCAGGGATCAGGCCTGACTCTGCGAACGCTGCAGTTATGTGTGTTGTGTTTTTGTAAGTGACAGTGATCGATTGATACTGCACTTGGGTGGGCTGGGCTGGGCTGGGATGAGGCGCTAAGCGCAGGTGCTAGCAGGTATCTGGGCTGATCCTGTTAACACTGCATTTTTGGGAACCCTAAACTGCTGGGGATGCTAATATAGTTCTGATCAAATCAGATATCGATCCGTTTAGACACTATACTACTTAGGGAGGCGTAAAGACTGGGAGGGAATATTGGCATCGATAAACATAGAACAGAAATGGGAATTCTTCAAAAAGACTGTTTGGGACCTCACTGCAAAGTATATTCCCATGGGCAATAAGTTTAAAAGGCTAAAAATAAAACCTATGTGGCTCACGGTCAAAGTTAGAAAAGCTATAAACAATAAGAAAAGAGCTTTTAAAAAATATAAAAATGAAGGAACACTAGTGTTGTTTAAATGCTACAAAGAATTTAACAGAATATGTAAAAAGGAAATCAAGGATGCAATAATTCAAAATGAATGACAGATCGCAAAAAATAGTAGGACAAACCCCAAAAAATTCTTCAAATATATTCATAGTAAAAAGGTCAGGTCTGAGCATGTAGGCCCTTTACAAAATAATTTAGAGTTGGTGACTGGGGACAAGGAGAAGGATAATTTTTTAAATACTTTCTTCAGCTCTGTGTATACAAAAGAGCATGGGGGAGCTCATGTCCATAATGGGGGTGGTATTGACACAGCCCCGAATGATCCACAATGGCTCAAAAGTGATATGGTCCATAAATATTTAGACAGAATAAAGGTGGATAAAGCACCTGGACCTGATGGCATCCACCCACGTATCCTAAAAGAATTGAGCTCTGTAATTTCAAAGCCATTGTATCTAATTTTTAGGGACTCATTAATGACAGGAATAGTACCACTGGATTGGCGCAAGGCAAACGTGGTGCCTATATTTAAAAAGGGTATCAAAGGGAGGGTCCTAGTTACTAGTACCTAAAAACAGGGTGACACTGTAGGTACTTGGAAAGAATGTGCCAACGTCCCCAAAATTGTGAATACAGCAATATGGAAACTAAGGAAATAGGACTTTAGGGGCACAAGGATATTTAAACTATAAAAATGTAGAAATAGTTTTTAAATTTTATTAAATAGTACAGAAAAAGACATATTGATTTAAAAACAATACAAAATACATGTAAAACCTTATTACATATACCAAGTGGATCCTGTCCTGCATTTAACATTTATAGCTCTTGCCTATAGTATATATACTCCAGCATTCAAAATTACAAGGAAAAGGAAACCTTCCCCAGGAAGTAGTGATTATGAATGTGGAACTGGAATTGAGTAGAGTTGCAGGTCTGGTAGTCCACTTGGGATGCTCTCTATATGCTCAACATGTTTCACGTTGTAGAATGCTTCTTCAGGAGCTAGAGGTTCTGTTGAATATGCATGAAAAGGAGTATCACGATACAAGTATGTGTAAAATATATCAAAACATAGACATACAAAAAATAAACAAAAAATGTTGTAAAATTTCGGCCCCTTGTCTGCGTGGGGTGTACAACTTATATGACCCTGTACATACCCTGTGCTAATTGTACCATTCCTGTGCTTTTTGCATACCCCTGCTCTGTTTCAAATACCTGATGGTCAAAGGAGAGTGTTTTTCATCTCAGATTTATACTTCCTAGGTGAATATTATGTGTTATCTACTTCTTTGTTTCCTTTAATATGCAATTTACCACATGGTTAATTTCCCCTTTATATACCTTTTAGCATCGCATATGTCACTTTAATTGGTTTCCCCAAACCACCGGGTCGTACCGTCTATCCCAGGGAGACCACTATCCTTTATGGGATTCTGTCCATGTACCATCACAAGGGGCCGAAATTTTACAACATTTTCTGTTTATTTTTTGTATGTCTATGTTTTGATATATTTTACACATACTTGTATTGTGATACTCCTTATCATGCATATTCAACAGAACCTCTAGCTCCTGAAGAAGCGTTCTACAACGTGAAACATGTTGAGCATATAGAGAGCATCCCAAGTGGACTACCAGACCTGCAACTCAACTCAATTCCAGTTCCACATTCATAATCACTACTTCCTGGGGCAGTTATTGCCATACATTTTAGTTATTCAATTATGTATGTCTTTTGAATGTCTCATATGTATTATTTGCATGTATTGCTATACATTGTAATTATCCAATTATGTATGTCTCAGGGATTTATGTATGACATACTTATGGTTGGACCGTGCTTGACATGTTGCTGTCCCCCCCCCTTTTTCCAGCCTGCAGTATCAGATTGTCCACACATATGGCAAGCCGTTTCATTATGGCATTTTCTCTATCCAGTATTGATCGCCACAGGGTGAGTTCATTCACGTTGATTATCGGCAGTATGTCCCCCGGCACGGGTAGGCCCCACATCCTCTGATAGTGGGGCCTTCCTTAGAGCTCTTGGCGGTCCATCTGATGCGCCGTTCGCACATGCGCGATACGGCTGCTCTCTGGACCGGCCTACAGTGAGCTCTCCTCTCCCGTGTCGGCAGCGTGGCGACGTCTGACGTAATCGCGCCTTATGACGTGGTGAGCGCTGGACTCCGCCGTACCGAGGGAACAGTTTCTGGCGCACAGTACCTCCTCTGCTGAAGCTGATCAGCTGGGGAGCTAGTGACGCCGGACCCTGTCCGCCCCCTAGTGTGTTACATACCATGGTTAACACTACACATTCCCCGCCCATTACAGGCGGGGTTACCCTCACTCAGCTGATTTTTAAACCTCCAGGTGCAGACACACTGTTGTGCTGCACACCTAGACTGCACATCTAGGAGGAGGGTGATTTCTCTGATATATTGAAAATTCAAAGTAAGTACTAGGCTTTACCATACTGAGATGATGTAATACCTTTTTTCATGTAGTTTCACACTCTCACTATATGCCATGCCAACAGATATCTATATATATTGGGGTTAAAATTATTTATCTACTCTACAAACACAGTCCTTTAATTGTATAAGCTAGACTGCAGAGTATACTTGATATATGATAGCCCATTCTTTCCAGGTCAGTTCATCTGTTACTTTTCTACACCCTCCTGCTTACTACATTAATTTACACATGCACGTTGATATCACACCTCCATTATTGAGGTTTCAGCATGACGGTAGGGCTTGGGTGGATGTAATTATACTCACTGCACATTGGTTGCTTTACCTTTGTTTTGATGTATTCTGCTCATCATTTTTACTTTTCGATACTCATACCTCATTATATATTTATATTTAGAGATGCACATTCCCCTCTTCCTTTTCTGCTGTTCCTTGTGGACGCTGGTGATTTATCGTGTTTGACGCATCTGTGGGGCTTTAAGATCTCCCGCTTATGCCGCGTACACACGGTCGGACTTTGCAGCTACAAAAGTCGGACAGTCTGTCCGACATACTTCCGGCGTACCTTCGGCGGACTTGGGGCAGACTTTCTTACGAACGGACTTGCCCACACACGACCACACAAAAGTACGCCAGTTTAGTACGCTGTGACGTACACCAAGTCCGACGAGACTATAAAACGGAAGTTCAATAGCCCGTACGACACCCTTTGGGCTCCTTCTGCTAATCTCGTGTTTATCTCGTGTTAGTAGAAGTTTGGTGAGAGACGATTCGCGCTTGTGAGACTCGTATTTTTCAGTTCGTTTTAACTGGTGTTCAGTCTGTGCTTGTGAGGTTTGTATCTGCTTTTCAGTGCGTTTGGTCAGTTGGCATTGAGAAATCTTTGTTTTATTGGCCGCTCGTTCCTGATTTTCAGGTCGTTCTTCACAGGCCTTGCTGTTCTTCAGTGCGTTCTGTTTAGTGCGTTCTGACCAGCCGACCGTTTTGAAGCCATGTTACCTGTACGTACTCGTCGTAGAGCTCGTGCATTGTATGTGCTTGGTGCTGTAGTTTATTCTTCAGCCCAAGACCAGTCCATGAACAGGGCGAGGAGGAGTTCATGGACCAAGAATTGGTTGCTTCAGCGTGACCAGTTCTGTCACATGCCTTTGCTCCGTGAGATCCGTGAGAATAATCCTGAGGATTTCAGGAACTTTCTCCGGATGACGGACCCCGTTTTTGATCGTTTGGTGGCTTTGCTGACCCCCTATATCAGCAGGCAGGATACCTGCATGAGGCAAGCCATCACTCCGGAGCAGAGGCTGGTCGCTACCTTGCGGTATTTGGCCACAGGGAGAAGCCTGCAGGACCTTAAGTTCTCGACAGGCATCTCCCCCCAGGCTCTGGGGATCATTATCCCAGAGACCTGTTCTGCCATCATACAGGTCCTGCAGAAGGACTATATTAAGGTAAGCTATTTTTAGTTTATTAGCATCACATGTTCTTTTATGTAATCTTTGATAAAGTAATGTATTTCTTGCTTCAAACACTACTTCCCATCATTGCAATATAGTGTGAATGTCCCCTTTTTATCCTCACACATGCTGGGATTTTTTCCTGTTATTTTTTGTCATGCATGTATAGTTTCCTTCAATAACCTTCCCAGCATGAAGTGATGGGAACATATCCACCTAGTCTACTCATTTTGAATGTATTTTGTTGGAGTGTATTTAGTGTGCTTAGAATTAGCAATTAGCTAGATTTCACAACCCCCCCCCACCTGAACTCACTCCAAATAGTGTGCTGCTAATTAGCAATTAGCTAGATTTCACAACCCCCCCCCCCACCTGAACTCACTCCAAATAGTGTGCTGCTAATTAGCAATTAGCTAGATTTCACAACCCCCCCCCCCCCACCTGAACTCACTCCAAATAGTGTGCTGCTAATTAGCAATTAGCTAGATTTCACAACCCCCCCCCCACCTGAACTCACTCCAAATAGTGTGCTGCTAATTAGCAATTAGCTAGATTTCACAACCCCCCACCTGAACTCACTCCAAATAGTGTGCTGCTAATTAGCAATTAGCTAGATTTCACAACCCCCCCACCCCCACCTGAACTCACTCCAAATAGTGTGCTGCTAATTAGCAATTAGCTAGATTTCACAACCCCCCCACCCCCACCCTCGTTAAAATTTGCTTGAATGTTCTGTGGTGTTAATTTGTCTAAAGCAAATCTATGTTGCACTTTGCAAAATGCATGTGCACTCTACAAGTGCATTTGTTCCAGTGCTTTAGTAAATGAGCAGAAGCTCTGCTGATTTCCATCATCAAATCATATGCAAGCCTCAAAGTGTTTTCATTAATTGCCCTTGCATGTGATTGTGTACTGTTTGCAACATGAATGCCTTTTGACATTACCTCATTTACTGTAAGCTGGTTTGCAACTGCACCTGCAGAGTGCGACAACTGCAGTCTTGTAGCCTTTGTTATCCCTAAATTCCTGCGTGTTGTTAAAGTAATTTTTTTTTGGGATTTCACAACCCCCTAAAATGTAATCAATGTTCTATCAGAGGGGGTGAGCAATCTGATAAGTGTGCCTTTTTCCATATTAGTTATTCCAGAAGAATTAAATTATTGAATGTTATACTGATGCTGGGGAATAATGTTTTTAATTGTCTAATTTTCTTGCAATGTTAGCTTCAAAATTAATTGATTTTGGTTTTCTTGTTTGATTCCCCAGTTTCCTTCAACGCCACAGGAATGGCAGACTGTGGCATCCCATTTTGCAAGCCGTTGGGACTTTCCCAATTGTGGAGGGGCTATAGATGGGAAACATGTCCACATTGTGCCACCACCCCATTCGGGGTCATATTATTTTAATTATAAGGGGTTCCACAGTATTGTTTTAATGGCGGTGGTGTCGGCACACTATGATTTTTTATATGTGGACGTGGGGAAGAATGGCCGGATGTCGGATGGAGGAGTATTTGCCCAGACGGAGTTCTGCCAGCGTCTCCAGAGTGGTGGCCTGGGATTGCCACCTGATGAGGATAACGTGGAAGGACTCCCCTTTGTCTTCATTGCCGATGAAGCCTTCGCTCTGAGCAAGCACCTCATGAGGCCATTCCCCCAAAGAACCCTCACCCCGGAGAGGAGGGTTTTTAATTACCGGCTGGCCAGAGCTAGAAGAGTGGTTGAGAATGCGTTTGGAATTCTGGCCAGCCGGTTCCGCCTGTTTCAAACAGCCATTAATTTGGCGGAATACAAACTTAATTTTATAATTTTATCATGCTGCATTCTGCACAACTTTTTAAATAAGCATTCTGCCAATTATATAGGCACAGTTGGGCCTGAGGCCGGACAAATAGAAGCCAACCTTACAGGCCTGGATACTGTCCGTACTGGCTTGGCCCCCCAAAGTTCCCGTCAGGTTAGACAGCAATATGTTGATTATTTTATGGGTAGGGGGGCCATTGCAATGGGCCAGGATATATAATTTTTTTGACAATAAAAAAAATATTGCTGAAATCTGGCATTATATTTATTGCTTGCCTTTCTTTTGGGCTGTCTCCTAGGTTATGGTCGAGCAGTTGTAGTGCCAACTGTATTAGAATTTTAAAAATGTATAAATAAGCTCCATTGCCACTGTAAACAACTTTTTGACAATTATAACCAAACTGATACTGAGCCTTGAAATAACAAACCACACATTTGTTAAAATCCTATAAAAGGAGATGTTTTTATTAATGGTTGGTATGCATTCAGTTCTGCATTTAGTATAAAATGTTCCGAGACAAAAATATAATGGTATCTTAATGATGTAGCAAAATATAATTATATTGAAATATTTCTACCTAATCCACAAAAAAATATTTTTGGCTTTTGGATTTTCAAAAACAGGCTTTGTTTTTTGAAAATCAAGTTTTGTTTTTTTTTAAAAGCAAGTTTTTTATTTTTTTTTTTTGGTTTTTTAAAATCAATTTTTTAATTTTTTTTGGTTTTTTAACATTAATTTTCTTAATTTTTTTGGTGTTTTAAAATCAATTTTTTAATTTTTTTTGGTTTTTTAACATTAATTTTCTTAATTTTTTTGGTGTTTTAAAATCAATTTTTTAATTTTTTTTGGTTTTTTAACATTAATTTTCTTAATTTTTTTGGTGTTTTAAAATCAATTTTTTAATTTTTTTTGGTTTTTTAACATTAATTTTTTGAATTTTTTTTGGGTTTTTTAAAATCATTTTTTTTTTTTTTTTGGGTTTTTTAAAATCACTTTTTTTTTTTTTTTTTGGGTTATTTAAAATCACTTTTTTTTTATTTTTTTGGGTTATTTAAAATCACTTTTTTTTTATTTTTTTGGGTTATTTAAAATCACTTTTTTTTTTTTTTTTTGGGTTTTTTAAAATCACTTTTTTATTTTTTTTTTGTTGTTTTTTAGAAAATCAATTTTTATTTTTTTGTGGATTTTTGACAGCCCTCCTTTTTGACATTAGGTTAAACAGCCATTTATGTTATGCCAAAAAAAACAAAGAGAAGGCCCAGAATGGGGTCAGCAAAACAGGAAATGAAGGACATGATTGATGTTTTGGGGTTTAAAAAAGGGCATTTAGATTCGACCCAAAACATCAATCATGTCCTTCATTTCCTGCTGCATACGATCCAGCCTATTACGCATTTGATCCATGTCTTGATTCCAGCCCATTATTTGACCAATTAGACGTTGGGCACTTTCCGAGGTGAAATGGTCACTTCTTGTTGTTCCTAAAGTGGAATGAAACCAAAAAATGTCTTTACAAATATGCACACATACATAGTTTACCTTACCAGAACTAAAGCTGTTGTCTCAGACACTGACCTGGTGGGGTGGCCATGTAGCCTAATTCCTCCACATCCTCGGGGGTGTCACTGTTGCTTGAATGAAGCAGATCCCCTAAAATAGAGTAGACAAATTCAATTAAACAAAAGGCAGCCATGCATAGATTAACGTAAGCTGGTGTGTCAGACACTCACCTGGTGGGGTGCCCATGTCGCCCACCTCTCCTTCCTCCACATCGTCAATGGGACTTGGACTGATTGCCCAATCCTGTTTTGCTTGGGGTGGACTGTGTTCTTTTGGTTGGCTGAGTGATTTTTCCCCTATGTGAAACAAAAAATTAGTAATCTAATTAGCACACAGATATTTTAGGACATAATAATTTTCCAACATTTGTAGTGAAGTGGTTTGTGTAGAGTTCCTATTTTAGTTCAATATTTAAAATTATAAAGACATACCGGATAGATAGATATCAATATCTCAAAATATAGTTAATAATCTTTTGATCTCTCTCTATATCTGTAACAAAATCTCTAAATATCTAACTAAATGTAAATCCAAAAAATTAAGAGAATTTCAAATAGATATATATATATATATATATATATATATATATATATATATATATAGATAGATATATATATATATATATATATATATATATATATATATATATATATATATATATATATATATATATATATATATATATATTTATATATTTATATTTTTATATATATATTTTTATATATTTATATTTATATTTTTATATATTTATATTTATATTTTTATATATTTATATTTATATATTTAGATATAGATATATATATATAGATATAGATATATATATATATAGATATATATATATATATATAGATATATATATAGATATATAGATATATATATATATATATATATATATATATATATATATATATATATAGATATATATATATATATATAGATATATATATATATATATATCGAGATATATATATATATATATAGATATAGATATATATATATAGATATATATATATATATATATATATATATATATATATATATATATATATATATATATATATATATATATAGATATATATAGATATATATATATATATAGATAGATATAGATATGGATATGTAACGAGGTTTCTTCAAAGATCGTTTAGAACGATGAACAAAAATCGTATAGAAAGGAAAAGCACATGGAGCAGTATACAAGGTAATAAACACAAGAGAAAAACACGACAAGTACTTACTTTTTTTAAGAACTTTCCGGATACGTCGGTATTGATCCGGCTCCCTGATTTTCAGGTCAGACCATCTTTTGCGCAATTGATCCTTGGAGCGCTGGACCCCAAATGATGCCTGCAAAGTGTCCACGACCTTTGCCATGATTTTGGCCTTGCGCAAATTTGGCCGTGCGTACGGCCCATAATTGCCATCATAGTCGTCTTTGCGAAGAATGGCCACCATCTCCACCATCTCTTTGAAACTCATATTAGAGGCCTTAAATCTAGGCCTCACAGATTTGGTTGACGTTCCAGACGTTCCAGCCTGCGGGCTGTCTCCACTACCTGAGGTCGTCAACATTTCAGGTGTCTCCGCCATTCTTTAACTCCACTACGCGCCGTAACAAAAAAGGGGCGGAGAACATGAGTTCATTTCGAACGTCAGGGGCGGGCGACGCAGGCGGAGTTTCACACATGCGTAGTGTATAAAGGAGGGCCTTTCGCGCGTGTCGTACGTACGTTCTGTGCGTCAAATTAGGGGGCGGAGAACATGAGTTCATTTCGAACGTCAGGGGCGGGCGACGCAGGCGGAGTTTCACACATGCGTAGTGTATAAAGGAGGGCCTTTCGCGCGTGTCGTACGTACGTTCTGTGCGTCAAATTAGGGGGCGGAGAACATGAGTTCATTTCGAACGTCAGGGGCGGGCGACGCAGGCGGAGTTTCACACATGCGTAGTGTATAAAGGAGGGCCTTTCGCGCGTGTCGTACGTACGTTCTGTGCGTAGGTGATAGTGGACCAGGACGTTCCAAAACGAAGGTAATTTGAGATATATATTTTTTTTGGGGGGGGTTTATGGTCATGACTTTGTAGCAAGCGGCCTATATGGCTTGATAGATTGATGAGGCCTACATAGGGAGAAGATGATGAGGGGTTAGCAGAAACATATAATAAGTTTTTTTGGTCTTGTGACTTTCTCTTTTCCAGATATAATGAATCCCCTATTGAAGGATCCAGAGTTCCTTACTTCTTTTATTTCAAAGTATCGAGAGATGAGGAATTTGTGGGAGGTGAAACACCCTCAGTATTATAACAAGCATGTGAGGAAGTCAACGCTGGAGAGACTTCTGTCCTTTGTCCAGGAGACCATCCCTGGAGCAACAATGGAGACAGTGTACAAGAAAATTGGGGTCTTGAGGAACATGTATAAAAGGGAGCATAGGAAGATCCAGGAATCAAGGAGATCAGGAGCATCAGCAGATGATGTTTATGTACCCAGGCTGTGGTACTACAAACAACTCCGTTTTCTTGATGACCAGAATGAAGCCAGGGCATCACTTTCAACCCTTCCCTCCACCCTTCCCTCCACCCTTCCCTCCACCCCAGCAGAGGCTGATGAGGAGCAAGCTGGGTCTTCCATCCTGGATGAACCGGATATGACCATCTGGAGTCAGGTAAATTATTTTAACAAAGATTTACTGTACTAATATTAATGATGTTAACTGGATGTTATAATTGTCTCAAATAATTTAGCACTCCAAATTGTGTATACATATCAAATGATAGTAGTGACTAAATATGTTTGGCACCTGCTTGAAATAATTAGGGTGTCTGATTAGACTCTTTTATTAAAGAGATGTATTCACATTGAATTTGCTAGTCATGAGAAGCAAACTGTGTGTCATTGATGAACCCAAAAAAAGAAACTAAAACTATTGTCCTTTTTTTATACACAGGATGAGTCCATCCAGGAGGAATGTGGGGAAAGTGGCAGGCAGGAGGAGACCGGGCCCATGGACAGCCTGGAGGAGGCCGGATTCACCATCATCCTGGAGGAGGCTGGGCCCATTGTCAGGCAGGAGGTGGCTGCTCCCAGTGAGGTGGCTGGGCCAAGTGAGGTGGCTGGGCCAAGTGAGGTGGCTGGGCCAAGTGAGGTGGCTGGGCCAAGTGAGGTGGCTGGGCCCAGTAGGAGCCTCACCCAATCCCAAGTGCCTCCCCTCCACCTTCCCAAAAAAAGGGCCAGGAAGGGGATGGTCACACAGGACGCGTCCCTGCGCCTCATGCAACAGGCCACCCGTTTTTTAACAAGCCCCCCCGAAGCGGAAGAAGCCTATGGCTGCTACTTAGCCAGCAGGCTTCTTCAGATGGATTGGGAGCAGCGCCTCATTTGTGAGCGCCTATTTGGGGAAACAATCCATAAGGGGCTGCAGGGCACGCTAACCAAAAACACCCAACTACATGAGGCAGCCCCCCCCCCTCCTCCTCCTCCTCCTCCTCCTCCTCCTCCTCCTCCTGCCACAACTGAAACACCAGAGCCACAGCCTCAAAAGAAGGCTACAGGGAAGGCTACAGGGAAGGCTGCAGGGAAGGCTGCAGGGAAGGCTGCAGGGCAGCGTGGAGGAAAGGCTGCAGGGAAGAGAAGAAAGTGATGACCTGGGTTCAGTCTGGTCTGACAGAAGACGCAGGCTGTTGTAGTACCACAGTCTGGGGACATCTAGATCATCTGCTGGTGCTGTTGATCTCTGGGATTCTTGGACCAGATTGTGCTCCCTCTTATATGGACTCCTCAAGATCCCAATTTTCTTGTACACCGACTTTTTCCAGCGTTGACTTCCTCTTTATTTTATTTTGACCATGAATAAATGGATCTTTTTTGAGTTTAGCAAAAGACTTTTATGTGTTTTCTTTTAAATCATTGATTTTACACACAATGTTAAATTAACAAGGGACAACAATCTCATTGAGTTTTAAAAAAACACACCAAAAATACATTACTAATGTTAAGAATGTTCAAGTGGTAAGTCTTGAAAAAAAAATATATACATAAACAAAAACGGTGCTTTGGGTTAACTTTATCTAAAAATTAAAAAATAATCACTAGAAAAAAAAAAAAAAAGAATAATGGGTTCTTTGTGGTAACTTTACAAACCTAAAAAAAAAAAAAAATAAAAGGGAAAAAGTATTATTAGTATGGAAACATTGTTTATAAAAAGCATACTATATCATTCATGAGATCAAAGAGAAAAAGAATTCAGAAATCAGTTTGGGAGAACTCTGATTATGAACAGCAAAACACCTTCGTTCTTTAGAGCATTCGTAAAGAAGAAATAAAATGCGCTGCATTCAACGATCACAGATTTTGCAGCGTGATGAATGTGCTACCTACAATACGAACACTAGTTTTACTAGACCGAGTGCTTCCGTTTAGTTTTTGCTTATGAGCATGCGTCGTTTTTTTGTCCGTAGGACTAGCATACAGACGAGCGGACTTCGGGGTCCGTCGTAGTTACGACGTAAAGATTTGAAGCATGTTTCAAATCTAAAGTACGTCGGATTTGAGGCTAAAAAAGTACGTTGAAAGTCCGAAGCAGCCCACACACGATCGGATTACCAGCCAGCTTTAGTCCGTCAGCGTCCGTTGGACTTTTGTAGACGAAAAGTCCGACCGTGTGTACGCGGCATTATACATACTACAGGGATTCCACACTACCCTCAAATTTTTGGCTTCCAATATACAAGCCTATTGGCCTTGTATATTCAAATATGGTGTGTAACTGATGCTGTGGTGACTGAGATTGGGAACATCATCTGATAAGCTATCAAGTCATAGTCCAGCCGGGATATGCAAATAACTCTGTGAACGAGTAAGTCTTCTCTTTCCCCTTTGCATATAGCTTTTATCTTCCCAAGCTCCTATTTTCTGCCATTTATACTTATGATATATGTCTATTGTATACATGTACTAATGATTGGTATACTTTACCTATGTACCCCCCCAGATCATACAATAATCCTCACAGGAAACCCCTGAAGAAGGAATTGCATTTTTAATCTAGGATGGAAAAGGACCTGGGGGTCCTAGTAGATGATAGGCTCAGCAATGGCATGCAATGCCAAGCTGCTGCTAATAAAGCAAACAGAATATTGGCATGCATTAAAAGGGGGATCAACGCAAGAGATAAAACGATAATTCTCCCACTCTACAAGGCTCTGGTCCGGCCGCACCTGGAGTATGCTGTCCAGTTCTGGGCACCAGTCCTCAGGAAGGATGTACTGGAAATGGAGCGAATACAAAGAAGGGCAACGAAGCTAATAAAGGGTCTGGAGGATCTTAGTTATGAGGAAAGGTTGCAAGCACTGAACTTATTCTCTCCGGAGAAGAGACGCTTCAGAGGGGATATGATTTCAATTTACAAATACTGTACTGGTGACCCCACAATAGGGATAAAACTTTTTCGCAGAAGAGAGTTTAATAAGACTCGTGGCCACTCATTACAATTAGAAGAAAAGAGGTTTAACCTTAAACTACGTAGAGGGTTCTTTAGTGTAAGAGCGGCAAGGATGTGGAATTCCCTTCCACTGGCGGTGGTCTCAGCGGGGAGCATTGATAGCTTCAAGAAACTGTTAGATAATCACCTTAATGACCGCAACATACAGGGATATATAATGTAATACTGACACATAATCACACACATAGGTTGGACTTGATGGACTTGTGTCTTTTTTCAACCTCACCTACTATGTAACTATGTAACTATGTAATCCGAAACATGTTGGGTTCCTATGTACCACGTATATGTATGTTTCTTTAACCCAGAACGTTCATCTATATGGTCTAGGTATTTTGTATGTACTGTTCATTGTTTTTAAAGATCCTATTTTTGTACATTTCAAATAAAGTATATATTTTTTACTACTTTTTGGGCACTTGTCATACCAATCATACTATTCATTACCACCCCCCCCCTTTTTTTTGCTTATTTACTTTTATTTATTTTTCTTCCCCCCTCACCCGTACAATCCCAGGGTCTCTCTTCTTAATCTCTTTAAATATATTGTCGGGATGAGGTGAAGGGGGGTATAAACCTACATTTATACTCAATACTTCGCAGTGCATCACTTTAAAAATTAAAATCTACTTCCTGGGGAAGGTTTCCTTTTCCTTGTAATTTTAAATGCTGGAGTATATATACTATAGACAAGAGCTATAAATGTTAAATGCAGAATAGGATCCACTTGGTATATGTAATAAGGTTTTACATGTATTTTGTATTGTTTTTGAATCAATATGTCTTTTTCTGTACTATTTAATAAAATTTAAAAACTATTCCTATGTTTTTATAGTTTAAATATCCTTGTGCCCCTAAAGTCCTATTTCCTTAATTTCCATATTGCTGTATTTATATTTAAAAAGGGATCAAAGTCTTTTCCAAGTAACTATAGACATGTTAGTTTAACTTCTATAGTCGAGAAGATACTGGAGCATTTAATAAAAGACCACATAGACGAGTTCTTGCAGGAAAAAAACATTTTAAGCAACAGACAGCATGGATTCATGAAAGACAGAAGTTGTCAGACAAACCTGATTTCTTTTTATGAAGAGGTAAGTAAAACCTTGGACAGAGGGGTGGCTGTGGACGTGGTATACTTGGATTTTGCAAAAGCATTCGATACAGTTCCGCACACACGGCTCATGTGTAAGTTAAAGTCTACAGACTTGGAAATATCAGTTTGTAAATGGATAGAAAACTGACTAAAAGACAGAATTCAGAGAGTAGTGGTTAATGATTCTTACTCTGAATGGTCTAAGGTTATCAGTGGTGTACCCCAAGGTTCAGTGAAGGGACCCTTACTCTTTAATATCTTTATAAATGATATTGGGTCTGGGATCAAAAGTAACATTTCTGTCTTTGCAGATGACACCAAGCTATGCAGTGGAATAACGTCCTTACAGGATGTCTCCAATTTTCAAGCTGACCTCAATGCTCTGTCTAATTGGGCATCTATGTGGCAGATGAGGTTTAATGTTGAGAAATGTAAAGTTATGCACTTGGGGGCTAAGAATATGCATGCATCGTACATACTAGGGGGAGTACAACTGGGGTAATCCGTAGTGGAGAAGGATCTGGGGGTTTTGGTAGATCATAAGCTCAATAATAGCATGCAATGAGAAGCTGCGGTTTCCAAAGCGAGCAAAGTCCTTTCTTGTCTTAAGAGAGGTATGGACTCCAGAGAGAGAGAGATATCATTTTGCCCATGTTCAAATCATTAGTAAGACCTCATCTGGAATATGCAGTTCAGTTTTGGGCACCAGTTCTCAAAAAGGATATCGGGGAACTGGAGAAAGTGCAGAGAAGGGTAACCAAACTGATAAGAGGCATGGAGGAGATCAGCTATGAGGAAAGCGTAGAGGAACTGAATTTGTTCACTCTTGAGAAGAGGAGAATAAGGGGGGATATGATCAACATGTTCAAATATATAAGTGGTCCATATAGTGAACTTGGTGTTGAGTTATTCACTTTACGATCAACACAGAGGACAAGGGGGCATTCTTTACGACTGGAGGAAAAGAGATTTCATCCCCAAATACGGAAAGGTTTCTTCACAGTAAGAGCTGTGAAATTGTGGAATAGATTCCCGCCAGAGGTGGTTCTGGCCAGCTCAGTAGATTGCTTTAAGAAAGGCCTGGATACTTTCCTAAATGTACATAATATAACTGGGTACTAGCATTTATAGGTAAAGTTGATCCAGGGAAAATCCGATTGCCTCTTGGGGGATCAGGAAGGAATTTTTTCCCCTACTGTAGCAAATTGGAGCATGCTCTGCTGGGTTTTTTTGCCTTCCTCTGGATCAACTGTGGGTATAGAATTGGGTATATTGGATTGTACAATATTTTTGGGAGTTTTTTTGTTTTTTTATGGTTGAACTGGATGGACTTGTGTTTTTTTTTCAACCTGACTAACTATGTAACTATGTGGGTGTTAGCGCTACTGGTACTAATCTGACACTGCCTGGGGTGACGCAGACCCTATCTGATGCTAAAACCTAACTTTGATCACCCACCGGGTGATCAGGGGGTTAAACCTTTATTTAGGTAAAATACGGCGGGTGCCCTGATGCTATAAAAATAAACTAGCTAACCTGAGTCACCCATGCCCCTTATATAGTGATCACTAGTGACAGGGGGTAATCAAAGGGTTAAACCTTTATTAGGGGTTAGGGGGGGTCCCTAGACCTATCTGGGCCTAATACTAATTAGGGATTTTTGTCACTAATGACACCAGTACAGCGATCAAAAAAAAATCTGGAAAAAAAATCTGAATGCTGCACTGGGTGACACAGTGACAGGGGGTGAAGGGGTGATTGGGGGCGAAATGTGTGCCTATGTGAACTGGTTTCAGTGTAGTGTTGGTGTACTTGCTCTAAGATGCTCTCTCTCCTCGGTCTGGAACGGAAAAGACCAACTCGAGGAGAGATGACATCACTTCCCCTGTCAGTGTTTACACATACACGACACGGGAAGGATCTCATTTGCCAGGACTGATCACCAGGTCCAGGCCAGATTTCATTGGCCTGGGCCTGGGGATTGATCAGTTCTGGATTGAATACAATCATCGCAGCTGCCGAGGAGGCGTGCACCCGACGTAACATGACGGTGATTTGCCTGCCTGTGCCATTCTGCCGCAGTACAACTGCAGCGGCTGGTCGGGAACGGGTTAAGGTTAAACCTCTTTTCTTCTAATTTTAATGAGTGGCCACGAGATTGTTAAACTCCCTTCTGCGAAAAACTTTTATCCCTATTGTGGAGTCACCAGTATGGTATTTGTAAATTGAAATCATATCCTCTCTCAAGCGTCTCTCCTCCAGAAAGAATAAGTTCAGTGCTCGCAACCTTTCCTCATAACTAATATCCTCGAGACCCTTTATTAGCTTTGTTGCCCTTCTTTGTACTTGCTCCATTTCCAGTACATCCTTGCTGAGGACTGGTGCCCAGAACTGGACAGCATACTCTAGGTGCGGCCAGACCAGAGTCTTGTAGAGCGGGAGAATTATCGTTTTATCTCTGGAATTAATCCCCTTTTTAATGCATGCCAATATTCTGTTTGCTTTGTTAACAGCAGCTTGGCATTGCATGCCATTGCTGAGCCTATCATCTACTAGAACCTCCAGGTCCTTTTCCATCCCAGTGTATAGATTGCATTCATATTTTTGCCACCCAAATGCATTATTTTACATTTTTCTACATTGAACCTCATTTGCCATGCAGTTGCCCACCCCATTAATTTGTTCAAATCTTTTTGCAAGGTTTCCACATCCTGCGAAGAAGGTATTGCCCTGCTTAGCTTAGTATCGTCCGCAAATACAGAGATTGAACTGTCTACCCCATCCTCCAGGTTGTTTATGAACAATCAAACAGGATTGGTCTCAGCACAGAACCCTGGGGGACCCCACTACCCACCCCTGACCATTCTGAGTACTCCCCATTTATCACCACCCTCTGAACTCGCCCTTGTAGCCAGTTTTCAATCCATGTACTCACCCTATGGTCCATGCCAACGGACCTTATTTTGTACAGTAAACGTTTATGGGGAAATGTGTCAAATGCTTTTGCAAAATCCAGATACACCACATCTACGGGCATTCCTTTATCTAGATGGCAACTCACCTCCTCATAGAAGGTTAATAGATTGGTTTGGCAAGAACAATTTTTCATGAATCCATGCTGATTTCTGCTAATGATACTGTTCTCCTTACTAAAATCTTGAATATAGTCCCTTATCATCCCCTCCAAAAGTTTACATACTATTGATGTTAGGCTAACTGGTCTGTAATTCCCAGGGATGTATTTTGGGCCCTTTTTTAATATTGGTGCTACATTGGCTTCTCTCCAATCAGCTGGTACCATTCCATTCAGTAGACTGTCAGTTCAGTAAAAATTAGGAACAATGGTCTTGCAATTACTTGACTGGGATGCCATTAAGGTTCATGTGCGTGTAAAGGCAGGCGACCCAATACTTTTGACAATATAGTGTAGTTAGGCTTTTCTTCCACTGTAAAGAATAATAACAACAACTCATACAAGTTTAATAGTATACTTTTTGAAAAACAGTCACCACAGGGCCTCTTTACTAAATGCAGGATCCTGTCTTTTAGGCCTCAGTAGTTTCTGGTTCCCTCTGTTGAGGAGAGTATGTGGCAATGCTCCTTTAAAACAATGGCTTCTTCATTTACTACATAACTTGTGACATTCACAATGAGGGCAGACAAGCAGGAGCTTTTGAGACTGTGTTTTTCTTTTTCTGCAACATGGAATGATTATATGTAAACCTTTAAAGTGACTACAATTGATATCTCCCTTACCCCAGATGAAGGAGGTGTAATTAACTCTAAACACATTGGTTGGAGAATATCACTTTGCATCATCCATCTACCAGTTTGTTTACTTTTAGTCGCTTTGGCGATGTACATTCCATGTGAACGTTTTTAATCTGTGTGTTTAATAAAAATTAAATATTTTGTACTCATTTTATTGTTATATGTGTTTAGTGCCTGAAAAGTCCTGTTCAAAGGGGAATGCCTGTTTTTTCACTGTTGTATTTAGGGATGTGGCACCCCATGGAGTCAATTACCAATACCCCCCCAAATCTATCAACTTGGGTTCATTCAGCCTGCCCATACATGGTTTGAATCATAGCTGGTTTCTGCTGAACCAGCCCAGATTTGAATTGTCTATGGCCAGCATAAGTCAAAAAAATGCATCTTAAAATCATTTTAGATGTGTATGCTTTTAAAATCCCGATGTTAGTTGCAAATAATCTCCTTGTTTTGTGTTTGTAAAATTTGTTTTTTTATTTTTAGCAGTATGGCAGGCATATACACTATATTGTCAAAGGTATTGGGACACTGCCTTTACACGCACATGAACTTTAATGGCATCCCATTCCTAGTCCGTAGGTTTCAATATTTCGTTGGTCCACCCTTTGCAGCTATAACAGCTTCAACTTGTCTGGAAACGCTGTCCACAATGTTTGGGAGTGTGTCTACGGGAATGTTTGACCGTTCTTCCAGAAGGGCATTTGTGAGGTCAGGCACTGATGTTGGACAAGAAGGCCTGGCTCACAGTCCCCACTCTAATTCCTTGTCAAAAGAAGTTTATTGAGTATACAATGTTATAAAGATACATAAAGTAAGTTTACAAGGATCTATAAAGTAAGCTCATTGTTTTACAGTAGGGTTTATATAGGTAAATATCATGAAATTTCAAATATTAAACATTGGGTTCACGTAAACCTAAATTAAAGATATATATCATTTCCTTAGTTACTTTTGTAGGTATTTAAATGATTTATACCTACTATACATATTGTTTACAAGTAGAGTGTATATAGGGCAAATAAATTCTGATAATGAGCTTTAATCGTGAGGTGGAGAAAAGGAAAGAGAAAGAAGAAAAAGGGTTGAAAGGTAGAGGTATGGTCCACAAGATTGTCCCGCTCGTCAGTTTATTATTCTTTTTAGTTCTCTTTGAAGCCTTAGAATGGGTGTCTCTGTAAGTCATTTAATCTGTTACCATGGCAACAGGACAGAGTCATTGAAGTTTGACAGGAACTGTTGTTTTATCCAAGGATGCCAAATTTTGGAATTTGATTTTGATCGATGGCTACCATCTTAGCATGGGACATTGTATTATTCATTCTGTGAATTGTTTCTGCTAGTACCAATGTAGGAGATTTCCATGCCTTGGCCACTGTTTGTTTTGCAGCCGTTATTAGTTGGATCATAAGTTTGAATTGAGAGAGTGTTAACCATTCCGGTTTTAGATTAAGTAAAGTTAAATATGGATCTGGTTGTATTATTTTTTTAAATATTTTAGATGCAATCACGAAGACTTCCTTCCAGAAGGTTTGGATTACTGGGCACGTCCACCATATGTGTAAATATGTGCCTATTTCTGGGCATCCTCGAAAACAAAGAGTTGAGGTATTAGGTGAATATTTTGCCACTCTAGCGGGTACAAGGTACCAGCGAGTTAGGACTTTATAATTTGTCTCCAGTGCTAAGATGTTGGGTGAAGATGACTTAGATGTGAGCCATATGTTAGACCAGTCCGTGTCTTCTAAAGTTCGTCCCAGGTCCTCCTCCCACCTCTGAACGTAAGAGGGTCTATTAAGATTTGCTACTTCATATAATTGATTATAAAGTGATGAAATTGTACCTTTAGCAAATGGATCTTTTGTACAGATTGATTCAAAAATGGATAATTGGGATAATGGTGTATTCCCCTTTAGGAATGGTGTATAGAAATTTTTGATTTGGAGATATCTAAATATCTCAGAGTTTGGTAGATCATATTTTTCTCTAAGCGATGGGAATGAAAGGAATGATTTAGATGCTATGAAGTCATTTAGTGTCTGAATGCCTGATGTTGTCCAAGCTTTAAAATAATTTGGGTAGATCCATGCCGGATAAAAGGCCGGATTTCTGATAAAAGAAAGGAGAGGATTGTGTGGAGATTGTAACTGATATTTGGTTTTTAGTTTATCCCAGAGAGATAAGAAGTGTTTAGTTATGGGATTATGAATTTTAAAGCGGTCTTTAGGATCAAGCCATAATAAATTTGATATTAATAGAGGGTCATTTTCTGAAGCCTTTATAAATACCCATAATGGGATTTCCTGTTTTGCATGGTATTTGGACAGACTGGCCAAATGTGCTGCTCTGTAGTAGTTAGTAAAATTAGGGTATCCCAGGCCTCCTTTATTTTTGGGAAGCTGTAGTGTGTGTATAGGTATACGTGGTTTAGAAGAGCCCCATATAAACGAAGTTGCTCTTTTTTGTACTATTCTCAAAAAATAGGAAGGAATTGGAATAGGGAGGACTCTGAATAGATAAAGCAATTTGGGTAGAATAGTCATTTTGATTGCATTAATCTTCCCTATCCAGGATAAAGGAAGTTGCGACCATTGTTTTATTAGATTTGTGATCTGTCTTAATACAGGAGGATAATTGGTTGAGAATAAGTCAGAATGAGATGCTGTTAAATGAATTCCAAGATATGGGATTGATTTTTCTGCCCATGTGAATGGGAGTGCAGCCCTAGCCGGGATCAATTCCATGTTTGTGAGTGAAATATTAAGCACTAGGCATTTCTTAGGATTAATCATAAGGCCGGATAGGGCTGCAAATCCATCAAGAGCTGGTATTAAGTTAGGACCAGAGACCTGTGGTGATGATAGAAAAAGTAATATATCGTCTGCAAATATACATAATTTGTGTGTAATACCTCCTACTTCAATGCCAGTTATAGTTTGGTTTGTTCTGATGTATTGGGCCATGGGTTCGAGTATAAGGACAAATAATAAGGGAGATAATGGGCAACCCTGTCGGGTACCTCTTTCGATATTAAAGGCTTCAGATTTGTATCCAGCATATTTTATATAGGCTTTGGGTTTATTATATAATGCCTTGATCCATGTTAAAAAGTGGGGTCCAAAACCCCATTTTTGTAATGAATATTGCATATATTGCCAGGATACTGTGTCAAATGCCCTCTTAATATCGAGAGATAGAAAACATAAAGGTATTTTCCGTTTTTTAGCAATATGTGCCAATAACACTGCCCTGCGTATATTATCGCCTGCCTGTCTATTTGGCATGAAGCCTACTTGATCTCTATGTATTAATTTTCCTATAATGCTATTGAGGCGTTTTGCTATTATTTTTTCTAATAATTTAATATCGAGGTTTAACAGAGAGATAGGCCGATAATTCACACAGGAAGTATCATCAGAAAGGGGTTTTGGGATCATACAAACAATTGCCATTAGTGTTTCTTGCCGAAAAGAATGTCCATCTAGAAGTTTGTTAAAAGTTTCAGTGAGAATGGGAGAGAGTATTTCTGAGAATGTTTTATAGTATAAAGCCGAGTAGCCGTCTGGGCCTGGTCTTTTGTTAAGTTTTAGGTCTTTTATGGCGTTAGCAACTTCATCTATAGTTATAGGCTCATCCAAACTGCTTTTTTGATTCTGAGATAACTCAGGTAAGGTTATTTTTGAGAAGAAGGATTCAGCTTCTGTAGGATTAAATTCATTGTTTGTCTTGTATAAAGTTGCGAGATGTGAGTGAAATTTATGGACTATTTTAACTGGATTACAAGTGTAAACTTTTTTTGATAATTTCAAACGTATTGGTTTGAAAGATTTGTTAGTTGAATTTAATGCCCGAGCCAAATATGTACCTGGTTTGTTTGTATTCATGTAGAAATTGTGTTTGGAGCGTTTGAGGGATTTATCAACTGACTCAGTGAGAAATAGATCGTATTCCAATCTAGATTTTTCCAGATGAGATTTTGTACTCTGAGATGGATTATCTTGAAATGATATGTAGGCTGCAATAAAATTGAGTTCTAGTTTTTTTGCTAGATTTTTGCGTTCCCGTTTAAATAGTGCCATTTGTCTTTGTATTGTACCACGCAAGACAGGCTTATGAGCTTCCCACAGTGTTATTGGGGAGATGTCTGTTGTATTATTAATTGATATGTATTCCTTTAAAGCTTGTTCAATGGCCATTTGATGTAGTGGGTGTTTGAGCATTATGTCCGGTAAGTACCACGTTGGGTCATGCGCTTTTGGTATGGCTGAGGCTATAGTAGTGTATACTGCATTATGGTCAGACCACGGAATCGGAATTATATCTAATGCAATAATTTCTGGTATCATTCCTATTGTTAGAAAAATATGATCTATTCTGGTGAAGGTTTGATGAGGGTGCGAGAAATAAGTGAATTTCTTTTTCATTGGGTTACTTTCTCTCCATGAATCTACCAGATTGTATTTGGAAAGAAGTTGAGAAAAAGGTAATCTAGAGGTTATTTTGGATGGTGTAAAAGGTGATTTATCTAGAAATGGGAGGAGGACCTGGTTCGAATCCCCACACATTATCACTGTTCCTATTTTGTGTGTATTAATCACTTGTAATATATGTGAGAGGAATGGTGTAGGTTGTTTGTTAGGAGCGTAGTAGGAAATCACCGTGATTGCTGTATCCATTATATAACCCATGAGTATCAGGTATCTACCTTCTGGGTCTTTAATTTCTGATGATAAGGTGAATGGTGTGGATCGGTGAAATGCAATTAGAGTTCCCCTTTGCTTGGTACAGGCAGAAGCCGTGTAAATTTGTTGATAAAAAGGAGAAATATATTTTGGAGTAGAATCTTTGGTGAAGTGTGTTTCTTGGAGGCATACTATGTGAGCCTTCTTGTTATGGAAAGTACGGAAGGCTTTGGTCCTTTTTTGAGGGACATTTATTCCCTGAACATTCAGGGAAAGTATATTCAGTGGTGCCATGGCAATAGATCAAATAGTTTTGACTTACTTTTTGTTATGCAGAGCTTACTGCGCAGATCAACCTGTGTGGACTGAAGAGATGAATAGATAGAAAAGAAACCAGTTAATTCTGGAGTAAAGAGTAAACAAAAAACATATGAGATTAGATGATACATTGTATAAATTATTTTTTGCAAGTAATCACAATTTACCCATGAAAGAGAATAAATATCTCTCTCAGGGGAATAAGTGCCTTTGTCACACTCCCACATAATATGGTTGGGAGAATGAGGAGGGCTAATGGGGGTACAGGGATCTTCCGCTTACAGGAGAGAAGTGCTACTGTATGTCAAAAGACATCAAAATGATGTTTAATTAATTGGAGTGCAGAATATAGTTTTTGTTGAAATTATTTATTCCAGCGTGGTTGTATATGGTTAGTCTTGCCCTAGGCTAAATAATTCAGTTAGAAAGGTACTGTTAATAACTTTGGTATTGATGAAGATAGTTTGAATTATTTTGGGATTTTAACCCTTTTAGAGTAAACAATTACATATTTTATTCATATGTAACTGTTTAGATATGTTAACTCATAAAATTGAGGTTGTATTGCTTCAGATTAGAATAAACAAAAACATAATTCTAGGAACTAGTTAGGTAATAATATATTTGTTTTAAGAAAAGAAAGAAAAAGATTCCATTACTTCTGGATTATTGAACATATTTGTCCTAAAAAGTAATAAATCTATTGTTATTACCTGATAATATATAACTGAACAAGAATTTCCTTATTTCACTTACATATTCTAAGGCTATATGAATCAGAAGTAATAAGAAATATAACTGGAATGTAACATGATCCCACACAGTGTGTGACTATCAGAATACAGTTACATTCAGTTATAAATATAGGTTTTTTATAGAGAACCATCTCTTAGTATAATAAATGAAGAGATATCAGGAATTAGGATGTCAGTCCATTGAATCTTCTTGGTCCATGGATGATGTGGCATAACGGCCTCTTTTGTGAGAATGATGATTCCCATTTTGTTCTGAAATTTTCTGGGTGCTGCCTGAAGGTGAAGATGACGCCATTCTTCTGCGTGTGGGAGAGTTGCTGCTTGTGGGTTCTGTCAGATTTAATTTTAAAAGGGTTTGTTGTAGTTCATCTGCTGATCTGCTTCTGTAAATTGTACCTTGGTAGTTAAATCTGACTGAAAAGGGGAAGCCCCATTGATACATAATGTTGTGGCGTTGCAGTTCCATTAGTTGGGGTTTCATGGATCGTCTTTTAGTAATAGTAAGTTGGGATAGGTCAGCAAAAATTTGATATTTGTGTCCTTGAAAATTAAGTTCCTTTTTTTCTCTTGCAGCAATTAGTATTTGTTCTTTCGTTCTGTAATAATGAAATTTTGTGATTATATCACGTGGGGGTCCATCTTTCTTTTTTGCTGTGAGGGCTCTGTGTACTCTGTCCAGTTCTAAACGTTCAATAGGGATATCTGGCTTTAGTTCTTGTAATAGAGCAGTAATAGTAGATTGCAGGTCTGTCACAGTTTCAGGTATTCCCCTTATGCGCAAGTTTGAACGTCTGGCTCTATTTTCATAATCTTAGTTTGAAGTATTAAATTCTCTTTTTTTAATTGTTCCATTTCTGTTATATTTTCTTGGGTTGTAATTTCAATTTCATCCATTTTTATTTCTAAGGCTGCGGTGCGGTTTCCTAGCTCTCTTATTTCTTTGGTTAGGCTTTTTGTTATTTGGTCTGAGGTTTGTTTTAAAGCCTTATGAAGCATCTTTTCAAATTGTAATAATATTACTGGGGATACTGAGGAGGCTTGTGGAGAAGTTTGTGAGAGGATTTGTTCTGTATCTGACTCAAATGGAGAGTCTTGCTGTGACATTTTCTGTCTGTGAGAGCGCCCTGATGCTGTATCTTGTGAGGTGACTGGAGCTGCTTCAGCTGCAGTGAGTGCCTGTGAGCTCTTTGTGAGGTGATTTTTATTTCTGCCACGGTTTCCTCCCAGTACCATATTTCCTGCCCAAACTTTCACAGTTTGTTCCCTGGGGCAAAAAGGTTCAAATGGATACCTTTTGAGCCTGCAGGCTCCGCTTTGTCCTTCTCTTCTCTCCTCAGCGGTGTGGAGCTCTAACAATGCATGTCTGCTTTGCTAGACTCCGCCTCCTGCCCCCTGTCCCCACTCTAATTCATTCCAAAGGTGTTCTATCACTCAAAGCCATTATAGCTGCAATGGGGGGGGAGAACACAATATTGAACCCTACAGACTAAGACTAGGATGCCATTAAAGTTTATGTGCGTATAAAGACAAGTTTCCCAATACTTTTGACAATATAGTGTATGTTCTTTGTATAAGTATTTGTATGCAATTTTTATCCAGTACACATAGTTCACATTGGAAGCTCTGGATCCCATGATGTTAATTGTACTTTTCTAGTAACTTGTGGGAATCTCCTTTTAATACACCAGCCGGGTTACAGATACAACCATTGCAACCCCTAGTCTCACTTAATTTACATTATCCTTGCTCACTATGGCACAAAGACATTGGAAATATGAATCCCTCACATAAGCCACGACTTTTCGCTGAACCCACCTCTCCACAACATGCTCTTTCTCATTCAGCTATGTTAAATGAAAGCAGGTAATATACTCAATTTAATGAAGTGACAGTGTGGCGCTAAATAAAACTGTGTAGATGTGTACCCTGGATGTGGTACAACTATAACAAAATATAATGTGCAAGTGCACCATAACAAAACAAAAAAGTGAGCTTGGCAATGTGTAGAATCTGTGCAACATAAAACATAAAAAAAGTCCACAAAAAATGTGACAAAGTGAGTTCCTCCCGTAAGGATGTCTTCAATCACATGGGGATGATGAATTGCTTGTCTGAAGTTACTTTCAATAACAAATTTTGGAGAAAAATGGATACTCTTACCGACTGTGGTGGACCCTAGGTGTCTTACGACAAATGGGTCATACAGGCTCGGGATCATATGAAGTATAGGTCAGGTGCTAGGTACATGAAGGTCGGACGGGTCAGATGTGGTGTCCCCAACTCTCGGTTCGTGGATTCCACATGCACTCTGCGGTCCAAACGATGGTCTCCGGACACAACTCCTCATGGAGTTGCTCATTGCTCCAAGGGACAAACATATGGGAAGAAGGAAGAGGAAGGAGGGCTCCAAATAGTGCAGGTCAAACCGGGTGGTTTATTGATAATAAGTCAGGTATCAAAAAGCAATACAATAAAAGTGATCACAAAAGAGATAAAAAGGGGATAAAAGCAATGTGGGGTACAAGGCTGGCCCGACACGTTTTGACACTAGGAGGTCTTCAACTTGGGCAAAACTCTGTGCCCTCACATTGCCAAATATTAAATAAACTTCCTGAGCGAATAATCCGTGGGGTACAAGGCTGGCCCGACACGTTTCGACACTAGGAGGTCTTCAACTTGGGCAAAACTCTGTGCCCTCACATTGCCAAATATTAAATAAACTTCCTGTGCGAATAATCCGTCCTCCGACATCGACTGGCCAATGGGACGCAATCTGGACGGTCATGGTGTCTGACATATTGTTGACATTGAGAGTTTACGGAGCGCCGCGCTGTGCCTAATACGTGCGCATGCTTAGTAGAATCTAGCTGCGCAAGGCCACACCCACAGCAACAGGGCCGAACATAGATGACATCACTTCCTATCATGGACTCGCCAATGGAACGGAAAGCCCTGATAACAAGATCACATGACACCAGGCTCCCAAACTGTGTAACTTAGCGTCTCAGAGCCAAAATATCCTGATTACATAATCAAGTCACATGATAGCACAGGGATTAAACACGTAATGTTAGATATCTAAAATCCCCTCCTTGTCTCCAATCTCCAATCACATGACGTGAACACACAACATCACGTGGCCGTTGACAGCTTGGAACAAAGAAGGAAATAAAACTGTATCATGATTAAATCACATCGGTCATCTATTTTCAAAATAGGGGGACGGAAATGACATGAGCCAATATGTCTTATCATATCAAAAACAGACATTCATTAAATGACCACAATATAGCTAGATTTCTAACCGGAGAGTGCATGATATCACTCGCCAATAGAGGGAGTCTGTAGGTCTGATATGATAAGAAAAAAATATATATATAATGAATCATAAAGACATGACGAGGTAACTAGGCAAAAATTTGAATAAATCGTGTAGATGTTCAGAATGGAGATAGTGGCAAATATATGTCTACATGAAATATAATTTTTTTTTTACATCAGTGTTATATGATATGTGAATGTATGAGTCCTGAAGAGAAACCGCATGATAGCTGAAAGGTTATTTCAAATTGATGCATGTATATAAAAGGAAACTCAATATATATATAAAAAATTAGTAAAAGAGACTAACATGTAATAGCCAAATGTCATAAATTGGATTGTCAAGTGGAAGGGTAATAAAAGAAAAAGAAGATAAGATCAGGCCTTATTGATAAAGCAATTAAGATCCCAGTCTACATTTATGCCATGGGGCGAGTAACTCTTGAGTTCAAATATCCAGAAAGACTCAAGTCGAGACACCCCCCATAGGCATGAATCCCCCCTCCAGTGGGGGACGAATCGATCTATAATCTGGAACTGGGTACCGGCTGGATCCTTTGCATGGTGTTCTAAATAATGGCGGGAGACTGTATGTTTGGGACATCCTTTTTAATTTTGGCCAGATGTTCGTTGACCCTGATGGAAAAGTTTCTAATAGTCCGGCCCACATATTGTTACTTACAAGGGCAAGTAATGAGGTACACTATGAGTACACTAAGTGCTTTATAGAGTAAGCATGCAGAGTTATGCCCCGTACACACGGTCGGACTTTGTTCGGACATTCCGACAACAAAATCCTAGGATTTTTTCCTGACGGATGTTGGCTCAAACTTGTTTTGCGTACACACGGTCGCACAAAGTTGTCGGAATTTCCGATTGCCAAGAACGCGGTGACGTCAAGCACGTACGACGAGACTAGAAAAGGCCATTTCAGAACCAAGCACGGCACCCTTTGGGCTCCTTTTGCTAATCTCGTGTTAGTAAAAGTTTGGTGAGAGACGATTCGTGCTTTTTCAGACTCGTGGTTTTCAGATCGTTTTCTGCCGTTCAGTTTGTGCTTGTGGGTTTGTATCTGCTCTTCAGTGCGTGCAAGCAAGTTCCGCGTGACTTTCAGTAGTCATTGTGTTCTTGTTCGTTCGTTACTGTTTTTCAGGTCGCTCTTCACAGGCCTTGCTGTTCTTCAGTGCGTTCTGTTACTTCGTTCTGACCAGCCGACCGTTTTCTAGCCATGTTTCATATATGTACTCCTCGTAGAGTTCGTGCTGTGCGGGGGCTTGGTGTTGGGGTCCTGACCTTGACACAAGTCCAGTCCATGAACAGGGTGGGGAGGAGTTCATGGACCAAGAATTGGTTGCTCCAGCGTGACCAGTTCTCTCATATGCCTTTGCTCAGTGAGATCCGTGAGAATAATCCTGATGATTTCAGGAACTTTCTCAGGATGATGGACCCCGTGTTTCACCGTCTGTTGGCTTCGCTGACCCACTATATCAGCAGGCAGGATACCTGCATGAGGCAAGCCATCACTCCGGAGCAGAGGCTGGTCGCTACCCTGCGGTACTTGGCGACAGGGAGAAGCCTGCAGGACCTCAAGTTCTCGAAAGGCATCTCCCCCCAGGCTCTGGGGATCATTATCCCAGAGACCTGTTCTGCCATCATCCAGGTCCTGCAGAAGGAGTATATGAAGATAAGATTTTTATCCTTTAATATCACATTTTATTGTATTTAATGTTTGATAATATCTCGTATTTCTTTCCTCATTCCCTAATTACCATGATTGTAATATGCTGTGAATGTCCCCTTTGTTCTCATGCATGCTGGTTTTTTAGGTAATTATTTTTTAAGTCCTTCATACATATCTGCCTTCACTTACCTCCCCAACATGCTCTCCTGCCCCTATATTCACCTCATGTAGTCACTTAACAATGTATTTTATCAGCTCCATAGTAGCACTTTACCCCAAACACCCCCTAAAATGTTTTGAAATGTGATTTGTGCTTTAAATTCAGGCAGAGTGCCAGAGGCTTTTTTTGTAGTGTCCCCAAATCATTTTTCTAAAACCTCCCTCCCCCCAACTACTAAGTCAGCTGATCACAATTCTCTATCGATCCTCAATCATCTATCTGCTGACTTTGCCAAGCCCATACACACTATACCCATATCTTTACTGGTCAGATTTATGGATGAATTCCCCAAAGCATGTAGTGCAAGGGCCTGCCTGTATACTTTCAAATGGTACTGTTTAAAGTTTTTGGATTCGATTATTATCTTGATAGGTAATATCAGAATGTCCAAATGTCCTCAAATGTGTACAGTGTGTATTTTTATCTTTGTATTATGACACTTCTTACCTGTCCAGTGGGCTGCCAATAGTGTAACTAAGGAGGGGCTGTTACAAGTAATACCCATTATTTAGGCATTCATCTCTCAATGAAGTGAAGAGGGTTACCTGTCCAAGATTCCCCCCCCCCCCTATAATGTTAGAAATGGCCCATGAGAGGGGGGGAGGTTAAATATGATAGGTGTACCTTATACTTTGGTGTTAATTTCCCCTTAATAAATGCTATCTAGAGGTTGCCCAAGAATGTTTGTGCCTAATCTGCTTGCCATTTTATGTGCAAAAATAATACCGTATATACTCGAGTATAAGTTGAATTTTTCAGCCCTTTTTTTTGGGCTGAAAGTTTCCCTTCGACTTATACTCGAGTCCCCGCTGTCTGTCTGCATGATCAGCGTGTCATGCAGGCAGACGGCGGCCGGCGTGTGATGATAATGCTCGGAGGCTATTCCAGCTTTCAAAAGCCGCGCCTCCTGCTTTTCTGTGATAGGCTGAACAGCTGTCAGTGTACAGCCTATCACGGACATTCTCTCATCCTCATACGTGGTATGAGAATGAGAGAATGTCCGTGATAGGCAGTCAGCGGTCAGCCTATCACAGACGAGGAGGAGGCGCGGCTTTTGAACTGTGGAATGGCCGCCGAACAGTATCATCACACGCCGGCTGCCGTCTGAGGATGGAGATCGCCACAGGGAGGATGGAGATCGCCACATGGAGGCTACACAGGACACAGGTAGGCTGCACATGCATAAAGGACACATGCACACAGGACACAGGGACACAGGACACACATGTACAGGACACACATGTAAAGGACACACATGTACAGGACACATGTAGGCTGCACAGGACACAGGGAGGCATGCAGCTGCAGATGGGCATTATTGACCCTCTGCATTTCTCACCCTCGTCTTATATTCGGGTCAATAAGTTTTTCCCAGTTTTTTGTGGTAAATTAGGGGCCTCGACTTATACTCGGGACGACTTATACTCGAGTATATACGGTAAATTATTTTTGTTTTCCTCAACAGTTTCCTTCCATGCCACAGGAATGGCAGACTGTGGCCTCCCACTTTGCCCAGCGGTGGGACTTTCCTAACTGCGGAGGGGCAATTGATAAGAAACACGTCCATATCATCCCACCACCCAACTCGGGGTCGTACTATTTTAACTATAAGGGGTTCAATAGTATTGTGATGTTGGTGGTGGTGTCGGCTAATTACGACTTCTTGTATGTGGACATGGGGAAGAATGGCCGGATGTCTGATGGTGGAGTCATCGCCCAGACGGAGTTCTACAGGCGTCTCCAGAATGGCAGCTTGGACTTGCCACCTCCAGAGGACAATGTAGAAGGACTCCCATTCATCTTGGTTGCGGATGAAGCATTTGCACTGGGGGACCATCTTATGCGGCCATTCCCGATGAGGACCCTCACCCCGGAACAGAGGGTTTTTAATTACCGGCTGACCAGAGCCAGAAGAGTGGTGGAGAACACATTTGGAATCCTGGCCAGCCGGTTCCGCCTATTTCTGACACCCATCCATATGGCGTAGTATAAACTTAATCATCTAATCCTGGCGTGCTGTGTTCTCCATAACTTTTTACGCAAACATTCGGCCAACTATGCTGGCTCAGTTGGGCCTGAGGCCGGAATTATACATGATCCAACCCTGACGGCGCTTGAAAGTGGCCGTCCTGGCTTGCCCTCCCTGAGTGCCCGTGATGTGCGGTCATATGCCAGACAATTTGTGAAGCATTTATTAAATAAAAAAGAAAAAGCTAATGTTTGTTGACATTTACTGCTTGTGTTTGTTATAGCTGACCATGACAGCAATGTGGGCAGTCCTGAAAATGGCGTGATTGTGTAACCGTATACAAAGCACTGTTGGGTGTTATTTACTAAAGGCCAAGACACTTTTTATACTACAAGTGCATTTGAAACTGCACTGAAACTGCACTTGTAGTGCAAAGATGATTTGCCCTTAGGAAATCACCTCCATTTTCTCACAAACAGCAATTACATCACCACAAAAGTGTTGTAGCGTTGAGACAATAATCCACACATTCTTGATTAACAATCTTTTTAATACCTGCACAATCACATGTGCATTTACCAAAGGTTTTTAAAACAAACCAACATGTTTGTTGTATAACAATTTTTGGGGTGGCATTAGCAAAAATAGAAATGTCCATTTACGATAAAACAGGCCTGTGTAAAACCAACAAGAAAGACAAAAATCTTGAACTTACAAAGTTCACATTTGGTAAAACTTGAAGGCAATATCAGACATGAGTATTTAGGAACTGTGTTTGATATTGCGTTCAGATGGGGTGAAGTCACCCCTTGAAAAGCCAAATTTGGAAGATGCACACCAATTTACGAATGTCAACATGTGCTAGCTGCCATCACGGGGGATCAAGGGACATGTTTTGTGGGAGCAAGCCCTTCCTCACCGCTACTTTATTATTGAGGAAGGGGTTGCACCCCCAAAACGCGTCCATTGATCTCCCGTGATGGCAGATAGCGCATGTTGGCACACTGTGTGCATCCTCCAAATTTGTAATTTCAAAACATTGGTCTAAATTTTTTCCTATTGTAGCACACAATAAAATAAAGTGATTTTGTGGGGTTTTAAATTCACCCCAAAATATCAATGATGTTATTATTTTTTTGAATAACATCATTGATTTTTTTCTTGAGGTTTTCCAATTCAAAATTACACCCCATGATCCCATGATAGGCAGTCAGCGGTCAGCCTATCACAGACGAGGAGGAGGCGTGGCTTTTGAACTGTGGAATGGCCGCCGAACAGTATCATCACACGCCGGCCGCCGTCTGAGGATGGAGATCGCCACAGGGAGGAAGGAGATAGCCACAGGGAGGCTACACAGGACACAGGTAGGCTGCACATGCATACAGGACACATGCACACAGGACACAGGGACACAGGACACACATGTACAGGACACACATGTACAGGACACATGTAGGCTGCACAGGACACAGGGAGGCATGCAGCGGCAGATGGGCATTATTGACCCTCTGCATTTCTCACCCTCGTCTTATACTCGGGTCAATACGTTTTTCCCAGTTTTTTGTGGTAAATTAGGGGCCTCGACTTATACTCGGGACGACTTATACTCGAGTATATACGGTAAATTATTTTTGTTTTCCTCAACAGTTTCCTTCCATGCCACAGGAATGGCAGACTGTGGCCTCCCACTTTGCCCAGCAGTGGAACTTTCCTAACTGCGGAGGGACAATTGATGGGAAACACGTCCACATCATCCCACCACCCAACTCGGGGTCGTACTTTTTTAACTATAAGGGGTTCAATAGTATTGTGATGTTGGTGGTGGTGTCGGCTAATTATGACTTCTTGTATGTGGACATGGGGAAGAATGGCCGGATGTCTGATGGTGGAGTCATCGCCCAGACGGAGTTCTACAGGCGTCTCCAGAATGGCAGCTTGGACTTGCCACCTCCAGAGGACAATGTAGAAGGACTCCCATTCGCCTTCGTTGCGGATGAAGCATTTGCACTGGGGGACCATCGTATGCGGCCATTCCCGATGAGGACCCTCACCCCGGAACAGAGGGTTTTTAATTACCGGCTGACCAGAGCCAGAAGAGTGGTGGAGAACACATTTGGAATCCTGGCCAGCCGGTTCCGCCTATTTCTGACACCCATCCATATGGCGTAGTATAAACTTAATCATCTAATCCTGGCGTGCTGTGTTCTCCATAACTTTTTACGCAAACATTCGGCCAACTATGCTGGCTCAGTTGGGCCTGAGGTCAGAATTATACATGATCCAACCCTGACGGCGCTTGAAAGTGGCCATCCTGGCTTGCCCTCCCTGAGTGCCCGTGATGTGCGGTCATATGCCAGACAATTTGTGAAGCATTTATTAAATAAAAAAGAAAAAGCTAATGTTTGTTGACATTTACTGCTTGTGTTTGTTATAGCTGACCATGACAGCAATGTGGGCAGTCCTGAAAATGGCGTGATTGTGTAACCGTATACAAAGCACTGTTGGGTGTTATTTACTAAAGGCCAAGACACTTTTATACTACAAGTGCATTTGAAACTGCACTGAAACTGCACTTGTAGTGCAAAGATGATTTGCCCTTAGGAAATCACCTCCATTTTCTCACAAACAGCAATTACATCACCACAAAAGTGTTGTAGCGTTGAGACAATAATCCACACATTCTTGATTAACAATCTTTTTAATACCTGCACAATCACATGTGCATTTACCAAAGGTTTTTAAAACAAACCAACATGTTTGTTGTATAACAATTTTTGGGGTGGCATTAGCAAAAATAGAAATGTCCATTTACGATAAAACAGGCCTGTGTAAAACCAACAAGAAAGACAAAAATCTTGAACTTACAAAGTTCACATTTGGTAAAACTTGAAGGCAATATCAGACATGAGTATTTAGGAACTGTGTTTGATATTGCGTTCAGATGGGGTGAAGTCACCCCTTGAAAAGCCAAATTTGGAAGATGCACACCAATTTACGAATGTCAACATGTGCTAGCTGCCATCACGGGGGATCAAGGGACGTGTTTTGTGGGAGCAAGCCCTTCCTCACCGCTACTTTATTATTGAGGAAGGGGTTGCACCCCCAAAACGAGTCCATTGATCTCCCGTGATGGCAGATAGCACATGTTGGCACAATGTGTGCATCTCCAAATTTGTAATTTCAAAACAAATTTTTTCCTATTGTAGCACACAATAAAATAAAGTGATTTTGTGGGGTTTTAAATTCACCCCAAAATATCAATGATGTTATTATTTTTTTGAATAACATCATTGATTTTTTTCTTGAGGTTTTCCAATTCAAAATTACACCCCATGATCTCCCCGATCAGGATCTGTGCACTTTCTGATGTGAAAGGATCTTGATCCATAACATCACGATCACCTAAAAAGAAAGTAACCAAACAAAAACAGGTATCAAAAATCTGCCAGCATCCATCTCTTACCTGAGCCTGTGGTCGCAGACACTCACCTGTTGTGGTGCCAATTTCCACCACATCTTCTTCCTCCTCCTGCTCAGCTTGTTTTTGGGGTATTTCCCCTTCTTCCAGAGGTGGGGGGTCTCTGGTCTCCTCGGATGAGGGGTGTCCTCCAAGTATTTTCTCCCCTATGTTAAACAAAAATGGTATAATTAGCACACAGATATTTGATGGCAGAACTATAAATAGGAAACATTGCTTGGAATTGGGGTACAATTGTCAATTTTAGCAGAGTTCAAAGATGTAGCTTTTTTACTGGCCTTTGTCAACCTGCAATCCTTTACCTGTTTTTTACAAGCTTCACAGATGGAGACCCCCCTATAGTACACATTGGAGCACCTGTGTGCCCACCCTAATAAAAATTGTGTTCTTGTGTCCCACACTATAGTGCTCCAGTGTCCAGATGTGAAAACAGATGCTCAGTGTCCTCTCCTTACACAGAATCTAGTTTGTATTTCATTCTAGTAACAAAGCCATCTACACAACCAAATTTTTTTCAGACAAGTAGGCCCTAAAAAATGTTGGAAAATGCATAGGGCCTAAACAATGGTGTTTTAGAGGCCGAAATAAAATTGTTTGATACGAACGATTCAAATGGTCCCATGAACATTCAAATTTCCATTTTAAACTGTACAACAATTAGGAAAACAATATGGAGCAGCACGAACGTAATAAAGACAAAAATAATAGGAACACAGCACAACTACTTACTTTTTTGCAGCACTCTCCGGATCTTTCTGTACTGCTCGGGCTCTCTTAATTTCAGGTCCGACCACTGCTTCCTGAGCTGATCTTTCGATCGTCGTACCCCAAAATTCCGGTGCAGACTTTTGACCACTTTCGCAATGATCTTGGCCTTTCTGATATTGGGGTAAGGCCCATACTTTCTATCATAGTCGGCCTTCTTCAGGATGTCCACCATCTCCAACATCTCCCCAAAGGACATATTTGTGGCCTTAAATCTGCTCCTTCTGGATTGGGACGTGTCAGTATCCGGGCTCTCCTCCTCCTCCTCGTTCCTGTAATTAGCACGCACCTGCTGTGTCTCCGCCATGTGCTCTTCCCCCACTGCGCAGAATGAAAAGGGGCGGGGAATAGACTAGAAAGAACGTCAGGGGCGGGCGGAGTTACACGCATGCGCAGTGTGTATAAAGCGTAACACACGTGCGTTTTACGTACGATCTGTGAGCGGACGAAGGAGCATTGGACGCGCCGATCGTAAGAACAAAGGTAAGAGACATACTTGTGCCTATACTGCTTCTAGATTGAGGCCTATATTGTAACAAGATTAGTACAGTTTGGTCTGACATTAGGCTTTGTCTTGTGTTGTGTCTTGCAGTGAACATGGATATCTTATTAAAAGATAATGACTTCATGTCAATATTCATTTATATGTTAAGGGAGCTGTCATGTCTGTGGGAGATCAACCACCCACATTACAGGAACCAAACAAAGAGGAAGGCAGCGCTGGATCAATTGTTGGAAATTGTGAAGCAGGTGATCCCCACGGCAGACATCACATATTTGAAGATCCTAACTGGTGGCCTGAGGAGCACATATGTAAGGGAGCGCCAGAAAGTCCAGGATTCGCAGAGATCTGGAGCAGCAGATGACATCTATGTCCCCAGGATGTGGTACTATGACAGGCTGCATTTTCTGGCAGGCCAGACTGAACCCAGGTCATCCCTCTCCAGTCTTTCTTCCACGCTTCCTTCCCCCCCAGCTGAGGCTTCTGACGCCCAACCTGGGCCTTCCAGGCAACAACATGTGGAGGAGCCCAGATTGAGCCAGGTATGGCATTCCTCTAAATATTTCTGCTTGTCCAATCAATGATGTTAACTAGATGTTAGTTGGGAGTACTAATTTAGGATTGTGATTGATGAAGCAAAAACTAAAACCATGTCCCTTTTTCATACACAGGGAAGTCTAAGCCAGGAGGTGGCTGGGCCGAGCCGGCTGCCTGATCTGTAGGTCCCTCCACTCCCCCTGGAAAGAGAAAGTGGCAGGAGAAGGAGTGCCCTAGAGGAGGCTGCCATGGGAGCACCACACACCGTTGAGGATGACTTCGCTGCCATCATTGCCTCAAAAATGCAGAGGATGGAGGAGGGACAATAACTCATGTGTGAGTCACTCATATTGGAGGCTCTTAATAAAGGTATGAGGGCCCAAATTACATCTCAGACACACCTTTGCAAACTCACAGATGGTCCTCCTCCTCCTCCTGCAGGTCCTCCTCCTCCTTCTCCTCCAGGTCCTCCCAGTCCTCCTCCTCCTCCAGGTCCTACTCCTCCTCCTGCCACATCTCCAACAGAAGAGCCACAGCCAGGAAGGAAGCGTGGAAGGAAGACCAGAAAGGGAGAACCCTGGATCCAGTCTGGTCGGCCAAAAGATGCAGCCTCTTGTGGTACCACAGCCTGGGGACACAGATGTCATCTGCTGCTTTCCGGATCTCTGCAAAGTCTGGACCAGACTGCCCTCCCTTACATATGGACTCCTCAGGCCACCAATTTTGATGTTCAAGAATTGTTGTCTGCCCTGGGGGTCCCAGGCTTCGCTAATTTCTCCTGTTGATCCAGCGTTGCCTCCCTCTTTGTTTGGTTCTGAGCCCTTAATAAAGGATTTTTGGTTTGAATTATACTTGCCTATGTGTGTTTTACTTCAAAAAGGACAGTTGGTTTGTGAGGATTCAGGTACATTTCAAAAATACAATGTGAAATTAACAAGGGACACCAACAACAATCTCCTTGAGATTAAATAATAAAAGATATCAATGGTGTTGTGGTAACTTGACACACAAAACACACACAATAATAGTCTGGAGTAAAAATAAAAATAAGATTAAACAAAGATCAGCCTTGGAAAAAATACAAACATAAAATCTAAAGGAAAAATGGCTTTAAAGCACAAAAAAACTAAAAGAAAAAAAAAACATTATGTCAGATGTGACAAATAATATATTCAGGGAATCCCAAGAAAAAAACAACAAAATAAGTTTGTGAGAAGTGTGTGTGAATATGAGCAGCAAAACTACTTAATTCTTGTCACATTATAAAAAAGAAGAGAGTGCGCTGTATTAAACCTTTTTTAACATTGTACCGTGACGAAAGTGCTGTATCCATTGCGAACGCTCATTTTACCAGACTGAGCTGTTCCGTGTCGAAATTTCTTCTGAGCATATGTGGCACTTTGTGCGTCGGAACAGTCCACACATGGTCGGAATTGACGCGATCGGATTTTGTTGTCGGAAAATTTTATCTCCTGCTCTCAAACTTTGTGTGTCGGAAAATCCAATGGAAAATGTCCGATGGAGCCCACACACGGTCGGAATTTCCGACAACACGCTCCGATCGGACATTTTCCATCGGAAAATTCAACCGTGTGTACGGGGCATTACTGTGGACTGGAAAGTGTCAATTTTGCATCTCCCCAGAGTATTGTGTAAGCAGACGTTACACTTTCTACAGGGAAAGAATCCCTTGCATTCAGGAAAGAATGAGGTCTTCTTAGGGGGGTCTACAACATTGGGAGCGATATCACCCTGTATAGAACGTTCTCCCCTAAAGATGACCCCTGCTTTTTCTAGAAGGGAGGGTCCCAGAATTTTATCGCTCCAAATGACTTTACAGTGTTTGATCTTTTTAACCTCTTTGTATTGGGTGGAAAAGGACGTGAAAAAAGTCCATGTATAATTGATCATCTCTGGCTGTTCTAGGTTTGGTCTCCAAAAGGATAGCTCTCTCAATCCTAGAAGCCACTCCAATATTTGCATCCAAGTCCGAGGGTTTATAGCCCTTATCTTTAAATCTCTGTTGGAGGACATGCGACTGAAGGATGAAGTCACTTTCTTGGGTACAATTACGCCGAAGTCGGAGGAATTGGCCTTTGGGGACAGATCTAAGCCACTGATGGTGATGGCAGCTGTCCAAAGGGATGCATCCATTCCTGTCTGTAGGCTTGAAGAAAGTCCTAAGTTCCAGATGGTTATTAGTACCTGTAATTTCTAGGTCTAGAAAGTGTATGGTCGTGGTGCTCGCCTCGTAGTTGAGAGTGATGCCCCAATCATTCCTGTTCAAAATGGCCATAAATGAATCAAGGGACGCTCGATCCCCCTTTTATAGGAGGAGGATGTTGTCTATGTACCTGGCCCACAACACCGGCCTGTTAAGGGCATAGACGACATCCTCCTCCCACCGGGCCATGAACAGGTTGGCTAGACTGGGGGCGTATTTGGCCCCCATAGCGATGCCCTTGATCTGTGAGAAGAAGTTGCTCTGAAACCAAAAGTGAATATGCTTAGTAGTGTATGTTAGAAGTTCCATAATATAATTTCTATGGATCGGAGGAAGGAATGTATTCTTCATCAGTTCATCAGCCACTGCTGAGAGGCCCAAACTGTGTGGTATGCAGGTATATAAAGCGGACACATCCACAGTCACCGAAATGAGATCCTTGTGATATTGTACCTTTTCTAGAAGTCGGATAGTATCTCCAGTGTCCTTTAGATAAGACGGAATACGTTTCACCAAAGGCTGGAGGTAATGGTCTATATATTTCCCAATCCTAGATGTGATTGAGTTAATCCCGCTTACAATCGGGCGACCCGGGGGATTAATGGGATCCTTGTGGATCTTCGGTAGTTGGTAAATGATGGGGATATGTGGTGCCATTGGGATCAGGAATTCTTTTTCTTTTTTATTAAGAATGTTAAGGGCAAAACCTTCATTCACAATTTCAATGAGGCCTTCTTATAGTTCAAAGTAGGGTCACCAGTGAGTAGGCTATAGGTGGAGCGATCATCCAATAGCCTTTGCATTTCTTTGAAATAAGTATCTTTATCAAGAACAACAATTCCACCCCCCTTATCTGTGGTGCGGATAATAAGATTTTTCTTCTCGCAAAGTGATTTTAAACCAATCTGGATCCTTGGATCCTGATGGATTCTTTTATTAGGTAACTTCTCCAAATCATTCAGCACTAAATTGCAGAAAACATTAATCACTGGAGCCGTGTTGCCAGGCGGATTAAAAAGGGAAGGGTTGGACAATCCTGAGTGTAAAATATCATTCTGGATATTAGCATTGGAGTTGCTAGTGGGTGTGGATAAAAAATGTCTATTTATATTGAGTTTCCGAATGTATTTTTGCACGTCAACAAACGTGTTAAACTTATTAAGTTTTCTGGGTGGAACAAATTTGAGACCTTTGTCTAAAATGCGTTTTTCTTTGGAAAGTGCCACTGTACTTAAATTAAAAATCCCTGCACCTATTGGGTTCTCTTTCTTTTTCCATTGCAGGAGCCACCCCCCTCTGGTGCCTCGTTTGGTTTTTGGATTCCTGGGTGGTTGGGGGTGGGCCTGGGAAAATCCTGATGTTGTGATTGTCCTAGGTAGTCATGGTTAAAGTTGTAAGGAGTTCTAGGGTATTCCTCTTCATTATGGTTCATATATGAGTATAAATCATGGTATGTCTCGTAGGGTTCCTCATCCCGAAGTGGAGCATACCGGTTATGGGTACGTAGAGAGGTATTCTGTGGATGACCACCTCTACCATATCCTGGTCTTTCATCTCGCCAAGTTTTGAGTGATCGGTAGTCAGAGTAATAGGAACTGTTCTTGTTTCCATAATGGCTACCCCTACTCCGATGGGGGGTGTTCCGTGTCCTGTTACCAAAGGCATGGGCCATTTCCCTATTCCTAGGGTATACAGTGGTAGAAGGAGGAGGGGGGTTCGTCTATCAACCTTCTGTCTGGGTTCTGAGTTATAGGCTCGGAATGCTCCATTGGCACGTTGCTGTTGGGTGCACCTTGATCAGCAATAAGCTTTTTTTGCCAATTGAAGACTAGGCTAGCCTTAAAGTCATTGACATATCGGTTGTATTTTTTCTGTTTCTTTCAAGATGATTTTTTACATTAGTAGAGAGAAAGACATATTTGGGTGTTCCGATTGAAGGAGTTAATTTGTCTTTTAGATACTGAATTTTCCTTATCTATGACAGTAAGCCGGGCTTGTTTTCTTTCAACCAAGAAGCCAATGAGTTTTAATCCCAGCCTCGTTGAAGTATTTAAACCATGAATCTATGTCCGATTCGCCCTGTTGGGGATATACTTCCCAACGTAGGCCCCTCGGAACCATCTGCTCTTTAATATACTGCTCTAAGAATGCGACATCCCACTGGAGATGCAATTCCGTGACCATCACATACTTGAGCCACATAAAGAGCCCACTAATCTCAGTTTCAATAGTATTGGTGACAAACACCCCATTGGTATTGAAAGACCTAGATGACCTATATTCAAATACATCCATGGGTGAAGAAATTGTGTGTGGAGCAGCAGTTAATGATATGTAAACACTAATGCGGGAATAATGTCAACATTATGTCAGACACCATGACCGTCCGGATTGCGTCCCATTGGCCAGTCGATGTCATGTGACGAAGATCCAAATCGGGGCTTGGATCGCTTTATACTACGCTCAGTCTCCATTTTTTACCAGATCATTGAGTTTTATAAATTAAAAATTATTTCTTCTTCTTTGAACTTCCTAATATTATATGTTATTTTTAGAATTATCATGTTTAGTACATTCTTGAAATGATATAATGTGCTTTTATAGCTGAATGTGATTTTTTTTGTATCTGCCTAACCCCGCCCCCTGGAGGATGGATTATTGGCTCAGGAAGTATATTTAACATTTGGCAATGTGAGGGGACAGAGTTTCGCCCCAGTTGAAGACCTCCTAGTGTCGAAACGCGTCGGACCAGCATTCCTTGTACCCCATATTGCTTTTATCCACTTTTTATCTCTTTTGTGATCACTTTTATTGTATTGCTTTATGATACCTGACTTATTATCAACAAACCACCCGGTTTGACCTGCGCTATTTGGAGTCCTCCTTCCCCTTCCATCTTCTCATATGTTTGTCCCTTGGAGCCCATGAGGCGGTGTGTTCGGAGACCACCGTTTGGATTGGAGAGTGCATGTGGAATCCACGGACCGAGAGTTGGGGACACCACATGGGACCCGTCCAACCTTCATGTACCTAGCACCTGACCTATACCTCATATGATCCCGAGCCTGTATGACCCATTTGTCGTATGACACCTAGGGTCCACCACAGTCGGCAAGAGTATCCATTTTTCTCCAAAATTTGTTATTGAAAGTAACTTCAGACAAGCAATTCATCATCCCCATGTGATTGAAGACATCCTTACGGGAGGAACTCACTTTGTCACATTTTTTGTGGACTTTGTTTTATGTTGCACAGATTCTACACATTGCCGAGCTCACTTTTTTGTTTTGTTATAGTGCACTCGCACATTATATTTTGTTATAGTTGTACCACATCCAGGGTACACATCTACACAGTTTTTATTTAGCGCCACACTGTCACTTCATTATTCACTTCAAACCTTGTATGTTTGAGCGTTGGCAGCTTTATAGTTCTTTTTTCACTTTATATTTGTTTTAGCACAGTTTTTCCCCCACAATTCCAATATACTCAATTTATTTCAACACATGAGTTGCTCTGATCTCCTACTACCTTTCCATCAGTGACACACGGAGAAGTTGAGCCTCTGCACAGTAGGCCTAGTTTTGCTGTCTTAGAATCCACAATACTGTGAAAGGTAATTCCCTTTTAATCAGAATCACTTGTGAAAACAGCATTAAAGGCCTTAAATAACAGGAATTGAGAAAAAAGAGTGTGGCTACATAGAAAACCACAGTAAAATACTTTATATAATTATTTGCAAAGTAATAGGGATCGAATGAAAAAAGTATTATAAATAATAATTTTCCTTGATTTGTAAGACTGTGTTCTTATCTGTTTTATCATAATCATATTCGTAGTTAAAGAGATAACCAAGTCAACCCAGCAGGTCAAAAACAAACCCTTGATCAAAACAATTTGTATGCCAGACATTTTCTGTGCATTATTATTTAATTTTCTCATTTCTCTTTTTGTTGGTTTTAAAGGTTATGCACACCAAGAAAGTCAGAGTAAAGTCAGAAATGTAATATACACTCAGAAAATCTGAGGCCATTGGATCAGCTTGTTAGCTAGGATCCTAGTAGAAGCGGAAAAGGTAAGCAACGGAGGAAAGCCTCTGTTTTGTCAATATATGTTCCTGTCAATAAACTCCAGGCACAGGGCTGTAGCCATAGATTATAGGTTATATGCAGGCTACCTTCAAGTCATTGGACACTGGCAAAAAAAATTAGCTAGGACTACCTATAGTGCACACTCGTATAAACCCACCCACTCAGTGAGACTCGAGTTCTTTGGCAAGCAATAAAGAGTGACTGCAGGAAAAAGAGGGAAGGATCCTGTGCCCTGTACTGCAATCCAAGATAAAGAAATTAGAAGTAAGTCGAAATTCCCTTTATCTTAATCATACAGTACCACCATGTGTATTGGCGCCATCCCGCCATGCCGAGTATCCTACTGCCAGTGTGGCATAATGACATAATTCAGCACAAGCACATGCTGCTGTCATGTGACCCTGGTGTGTGCTGATGCCATGCTGTGGCATTGACTGTGCCATGCCAGTGGAATGTCTAGGCAGGCAGATGGAATATATCCACATTTGGGGTAAGACGGTGGACAAAAGATTAATTACATGTGTAAGCCCCTTAAGATATCATCTATAGACACTTTAGTTTTCCTACTGTGACTGCTATGTGTATTTTGTTTTGAACATTCTGATTGTCTGGGAAGTAGTGCAGTACTGTTCATCTACTAAGGGGGCATGGCAGTGAATAGAGAAAGTGGCTGGATATTCCCCTGACATAGCGCAGCTGCTGCTGTGGTGTGGTGTTGACATTCACTGTGTGACATCATTATGCTGCACCTGAAGTGCAGCGTGCAGCCTGACGCAATGGTGCCAATACATGTGGTGGTTGGGGGTATTTAAGAGGACATAACACACCCCATGCCCCTGTGTGTGCTTTGATGACCAGGAAGGAGAGGTTAAACAAGATAGAAAAGGCTTGGAGCTGCATGGGGGGGGGGGGGGGGGGTTTACATAGTTACATAATTAGTCAGGTTGAAAAAAGACACTAGCCCATCTAGTTCAACCAAAAAAAAAAAGTAATAGAAAACCCTCATGTACACCATCCTATATCCACAGTTGATCCAGAGGAAGGCAAAAAAAACCCCCAAAAAAGCCAATAAAGCACAATCTAATTCGCTTGTGTGGGGAACAAAAGTTCCTTCCTTTCTAGCATTAGAAACTGCAGCTTGATCTTGAATTATTAGGATTAAAATCAACCATAACACCAGATCCTTATCCACCATTGACTCCCCTAGCCATTCTCCTCTTAGAATGTATGATGCATGCATGTTTTTAGACTTCATGTGCTTAATATTACATTTATCAGCATTAAACCTCATTTGCCACACCGTTGCCCAATTAAATGGTGCATTGAGGTCGGCTTGGAGGCATCCTGTAAGGATGTTATTCCACTACATAGCTTGGTGTCCTCTGCAAACGAAATGGTACTTTTAATCCCAGATCTCATACCTTTTACATATAGGTTAAAAAGTAAGGGGTCCAACTCTGAACCCTGGGGTACATCTCTAATAAACTTAGACTATTCAGAGTATGAATGGTTAATTACTACTCTCTGAGTAGGTCTTTTAGCCAGTTTTTTATCCATTTATAAACTAAATTTTCTAAGCTTATAGACTTCAACTGTGTGGGAAACTGTGTCAAATACTTTGCCAAAATCCGAGTAAATGACAGTCCTTTCTGTTTTTTTTTTTGTTTACCTCCTCATGAAAAGAAATTTGATTTGTTTGACAACAGTTTCATTTTTTGTGAATCCATGCTGTTGCCTAAAATATTATTTTCTCTAGTAAACACCCTTCTATGTGGTCTTTTTCTAAACCCTAAAGTATTTTCCCGACTATATAAGTTAAACTAACCAGTCTGTAGCTATTGGGTAAAGACTTTGATCCCTTTTTTAAATTTAGGCACCACATTGGCCTTACCACAATCCAGCGGTATCATGCCAGTCTCTAAAAGTTAGAAACAATGACAAAACAGAACTCAACTCTTTTGAGCCTGGTCCAGGTGTATGCCCTGTCACATAGTATATAGACAAAACGATATATATATACGAATGGGATATTTGTTGATATATAATTAAGCCCCTTCCACTATTAACACAAACACACCACACCTTATTCACCACAGACAATTACAGGCACTTCATTTCTAGACATGTGCAGAATAAAAAAACATTTTGCATAATTGCGGATGGATTTGTTAAGTTAAACATTTTGTTTAGCTACATTCATATGTTAGAATAATACGTTTTCCTAAGTTGTTTCACTTTTGTTTCTTTTTTTAATTTTTGATTCGATTTTACTTTTTCATCCGTATTCAAATCGAATTTGATTCGAATTGATATTGATTCGAGCCGAATATCCAAAAATTTGTGGTCGAAATCGAGGTACTCCTCATTCATAAACTGTTTAAATATTTGTGATTTTATCAGCTAAAAATACGTTTTCACAAAATGAAAGTCTCCATTATGGGCCCAAAGTTATATGTAAGATGAAATTATAGGTAAGTTATTATCAATAACTTAATTTTTAAAAATTGTTGAACTACAATTGTATCAACATGTGCTGGACACCAAACACCTTGATGCTACACATTAAATACCACTAAATTCTTCTATTGGAAATCATGGTGGCAACTTTATGCGTTGTATACAATTTTAATTACTGTTAGCATATATACTCGAGTATAAGCCGACCTGGGTATAAGCGAGGCACCTAATTTTACCACAAAAAACTGGGAAAACGTATTGACTCGAGTATAAGCCTAGGGTGGGAAATGCAGCAGCTACTGTAAGTGGAAAAGAACAATGACCATTTGCAGCCTCACTTTGCCATCTGCATGCCCCACTGTGCCATCTCCATGCCTCACTGTGCCATCTGCATGCCTCACTGTGCCATCTGCATGCCTCACTGTGCCATCTGCATGCCTCACTGTGCCATCTGCATGCCCAACTGTGCCATCTGCATGCCCCACTGTGCTATCTGCATGCCTCACTGTGCCATCTCCCTGCCTCACTGTGTCCATCTGCATCTTCATGTACCTGTTCTCAGATCTCCAAAACACTGGCGCTGTGACATACAGTCTAGTCAGCAGCTGTGCAGTGTAACACAGCCAGCCCCGCCTCCTCATCCTTATCTGTGACGGAACACTGATTCAGTTTCCCAGCAGTGAGTCAGTGTTTCGCCTATCATGGACGAGGAGAAGGTGGGGCTTTGTTACACTACATGCCCACTGACTAGACTGCATGTCACAGCGCCGGGAGATCAGGCGCATGAGGCTGCAGATGGGCACAGTGACTTGAGTATAAGCCGACAGGGCTTTTTCAGCACAAAATAATGTGCTGAAAAATGGCTTATGCTCAAATATATATGGTACTACCATGAAACCCACGTGATTGAAGATGCTCTCTTTTTGTATACCTTAAGACACACATGCATAACAATATAAGCAAGCTCATATGCACACCATCCACTGCTGCTAGAATAGGGTTGGGCGAAAACCAGGAGCAGTAAAATGACTATATTATACATTTACAATTCCATTTAAGAAGATCCATGAAGTTAAATACTGGTAATTGTAATGGATTGGATATGTACTGTGTAATAGAGTCCCATTTTATATTTGGTGCAATTTATGCACAGTAGATCTGTTCCACTGCATTTAAAGGCAGCTCACCTTCTCCTCATCAAGTAATGTTACATAGTTAGTCAGGTTGAAAAAAGACACAAGTCCATCTAATTTAACCATAAACAGACTAAATAAATAACATAAAAAATATCATACAATCCCATATACCCAATCCTATACCCATAGTTGATCCAGAGGAAGGCGAAAAAACCCCCCAAAAAAAGCAGGATCCAATTTGGTACAGCAGGGGAAAAAATTCCTTCCTGATACCAGAGAGGCAATCGGATTTTCCCTGGATCAACTTTACCTATAAATGTTAGTATTCAGTTATATTATGTACATTTAGGAGTGAATCCAGGCCTTTCTTAAAGCAATCTACTGAGCTGGCCAGAACCACCTCTGGAGGGAGCCTATTTCACATTTTTACAGATCTTACTGTGAAGAAACCTTTCCGTATTTGGATATGAAATCTTAAAATTTAAAATGGCCTCAGAGAACAGTATTAATGTGGTAAAATCAATTAAGGGTTGTACCATCATCCACACATTTTAGAAATAAAGGGGTTGGGAGTCTGGTTCCCAGCCAGGTACTCACCAAGGAGCTAAGGGGCAATTGGACTATCTCGGTACAGTATAGTAAAGGTAAATTCACATATATGAGCAATCATGTAAAAAGATTAATACAAAACTTTATTAGTACAAAATATATAACAAAGTCTATAACAAATATATAACATATGTAGGAAGGCCAGTATGGTGGCCTGAATTTATGGGAGGAGCCCGGTGGGTATTTAAGCAGCCCGCTCACCTGTGGTGCTTGTCGGTTTCCTGTGCGCGATACACGTCACTAGGCCGACTATTCGATATACCAGCGTCCGCAAGTTCTTGCCTCGCAGATTTCCGTATTCGATACCGTACTCAGAACTTTCGAAGTCCGCGTTTTTCGTTCGTAGTTTGTACCATGCGGCTGGCTTGGCTGTCGCAGGTAAGGTCCCGTCGGACTTTTCGTTTTCATATCAAGTCACTAAACCGTAATTTCAAAATTTTTCGTTTCACTCGCTTTTCATAAACGGCAATGTATATCGCATTTTTCGTTTCATGTCATGTCACTAAACCGTACTTTCAAATTTCGTTACTCGCACTTCACGATTGCAATGTATATCGCTCGTACTTTCGATATGTTACCATTTCGACAGCACTGCGAGGCAGACGTCGCTTCATTGCTAGCATGTTGGTGTTTGAAAATATGCATCGGTAAACAGCCATAGCAAGTCGCAATTTGCAAGTTATCGGATCAAGTCAGTTCGATGTCAATCATTTCTCATTTCTGAAACATTCTAGAACTCATTTCTGACATTTCAAATCATTTCAAAACATTTCTCATTTCAGTCACCTACCGCGCTCCGATTCGAATCCAGTCGCATCAAAAAGATGCACCGATTCGTTCCGGTGTGCCCCAGTTATTACGGCCTCATTTCTATACATGCTCCAGAGTTACGTTATTTTCTGTCAATTGTATCTCTGTCATGCTTATCATTTCATTTCCACGTATCACGTTCCGACATGAATCCAGTCGCATGCTAAATGCACCGATTCGTCTCGGCGTGCCCCAGGATTGGCCTCATTTCTATACATGCTCCAGAGTTACGTTTGTCAGTCATTCGTACCTCTGTCATGGTTATCATTTCATTTCCACGTATCACGTTCCGGCATGAATCCAGTCGCATGGCAATGCACCGATTCGTCTCGGCGTGCCCCAGGATTGGCCTCATTTCTATACATGCTCCAGAGTTACGTTTTTCAGTCATTCATACCTCTGTCATGGTTATCATTTCATTTCCACGTATCACGTTCCGACATGAATCCAGTCGCATGGTAATGCACCGATTCGTCTCGGCGTGCCCCAGGACCGGCCTCATTTCTATACATGCTCCAGAGTTACGTTATTGTCAGTCAATTGTACCTCTGTCATGGTCATCATTTCATTTCCATGTATCACGTCCCGACATGAATTCAGTCGCATGAAAAATGCACCGATTCGTCTCGGCGTGCCCCAGGATTGGCCTCATTTCTATACATGCTCCAGAGTTACGTTTATCAGTCAATTGTACCTCTGTCATGGTTATCATTTCATTTCCATGTATCACGTCCCGACATGTATTCAGTCGCATGAAAAATGCACCGATTCATCTCGGCGTGCCCCAGGATTGGCCTCATTTCTATACATGCTCCAGAGTTACGTTTATCAGTCAATTGTACCTCTGTCATGGTTATCATTTCATTTCCATGTATCACGTCCCGACATGAATTCAGTCGCATGAAAAATGCACCAATTCGTCTCGGCGTGCCCCAGGATTGGCCTCATTTCTATACATGCTCCAGAGTTACGTTTTATCAGTCATTCGTACCTCTGTCATGGTTATCATTTCATTTTCATGTATCACATTCCGACATGAAATCAGTTGCACGAAAATGCACCGATTCGTCTCGGCGTGCCCAGGATTGGCCACATTTCTGACACATGCTCCAGAGTCCAGATCATAGCTAATCGTAGACATCGGGGGATTGATCCACATCTCTGTCATGCAATTTCTACCATTTCACTCCCACAACGCATCACCGTTTCGAAACCAGTCGCATCTGAGGTGCACCGATTCGTCACGGCATGCATCACTGGTTCCGATCGCATTTCATACCTATACCAGAGCTCGGTTAGTTGCCAGTCGCTAACACGGCACAACCAATTCGAGCCGCGGTCAAAACAATCATTTCTCTCATTTCATTTAATACTGCACTCCTATTCGAATCCAGATGCATCAAACAAGCACCGATTCGTCCCAGGAGCACCAATATTTTCAGTTGCCCCATTTCAATACATGCTCCAGAGCCCGGTTCACGGTCGAACAAATCGTGACACGACCAGGCCGCACCTCTGTCATGCAGTTCATTCATTTCACAATCAAAGTAAACATTTCAAATCATTTCATTGTCACAAGATTGCAAGCATCATACAAATCATTGCTTCAAGTTACTTAGCAATCCCTTCACGAATTGTCACCTTTTCATTTTCCTCAAAAAAAAAAAAAAAAATAAAATCCATACCTATACCAGAGCTCGGTCGGTTGCCAGTCGCAAAACACGGCACAGCCAATTCAAGCCTCAGTCAAGGTAAACATTTCTCTCATTTCATTTCATGCTGCGCTCCGATTCGAATCCAGATGCATCAAACAAGCACCGATTCGTCCCGGTGTGCACCAATGTTTCTTCTATTGCCTCATTTTTCAGTACATGCTCCAGAGCCCGGTGCACGGTCGCATCAGTCACGACACGACCAGGCCGGACCTTTGTCATGCAGTTCAGTCATTTCAAACATCAAGGCAAACATTTCGAATCATTTCATTCTCACAAAAAAAAAAAAAAAAAAAAATATATATATACGAGCTCAAAAACAGGATATTCTCATCAGATCAAATCATGTCACAGGCCGGCAGCGAAGACTTCACGGCCCCTCTGTCGGCTTTCACACAGGCCTCATTTCACTACCTCACAGCACGTACGAATGTGGGAATATTCGTTCAGCAGCCATCGACGAACAAACCATAGATCGGCTCTTACAAACAGAATTAGACCGAGAGTACGTTATAGACCTTTCACTCAGCCCCCTTTCAGCACTTGGAGAGTCAGCCCTATTTGGGGCTTGTCAAGGGCAAATTCACAAATAAATTACGTTTGGGGTACCTCCTGTCTGCGCCTCATTCTTCCCACATCCCCAGTCTCAAGTCCCTGATTCCCTCCGAAGAATTCTCCCTAAAATATTCCTCCGTAGACATGCCGATACAAGCAGTCATCAAAGCAGGTACAGGTACCTGGCTTTCCAAAACCGACATCTCGGATGCCTCTAAGCTCCTGCCTATCCATCCATCCATTTTGGTGCTGGCATGGCATCAAGTGGAAGGAGGCATATTATTTGGCCACAAAACTGACGTTCGGTTCGAAGAGCAGCCCTTGGCTCTTCGACACATTCGCTCAGTCTCTTGCTTGGATACTGTTACACAAGGCTCAGTGACAAAAGTCATCCATTACCTGGACGACTTCCTACTAATAGAACCTCCCAGCAAGCCCCCAGGAGACCTCGACAAACTCAGAGCGATATTCGGAAAACCCAATCTTCCCATCACCGAGCACAAAGTAGAAGGCCCAGCACATAACATCACCTTTCTCGGGGCCAACTTAGACACCTGCGCTATGCAAGCCAGTCTCCCCCTCGACAAACTAACCCGCATTAAGGCGGTCCTTCACAAATTCACCCACACCAAGGGGTGTACCAAGAAGCAGTTGCAATCTCTCCGGGCAATGCTGAATTTCGCCATACGAATTATTCCACAAGGCCGCACCTTCGTGTCACGCCTGCCGAGATTCCTGCCAGAAACACAAGACCCCGATCAGATCTTAAATCTAGACTCCGCAGCAATAGCGGACCTATCTATGTGGGACGAATTCCGTCCTCCCGGAATGGCATATCCCTAATTATACCTATGGTTTCAGCCCTGTCACCCCAGGTGGTGACAGACGCTGCAGCCACCACAGGTTTCGCTGCAATTTTTGGCCATCATTGGTTTTCAGGACCCTGGCCTCAACAGATACTGTTGATACCCGGCTTTATTCAAAACATCTTCCCTCCTCGAACTCTATCCCATGGTGGCAGCTGCACAACTCTGGGGTCACCATTGGACAGGGCAAACCGTAGTCTTCACCATCGACAATCAGGCCACGGCAGACATCAACAAAGGCAGGTCCAATTCCCCAGCAGTCATGTCCTTCCTGCGCAGATTGGTACAACTGTTCTTACAGCATCAGTTTAACATACGCTGTGCATTTATTCCAGGCAGACACAATTAGCTGCTGACGCACTGTCACGTTCTAACTACACCTCCTTTTCAAACAGGTTCCCGGAGCCGATCCAGTGTCGGCCCCTAACCCTGCCTGGTCACAACTGACCCTGGACTAGTTTAACATTTACAAGGAGCAACGCAGCTCATCAATCACTCACTCTCTCATAACACACTCAAAGCCTACCAGACAGCTTGAAAGGCGTTCAATAAATTTCTCACATCCTGCCGTAAAGGACCAATAGATGTCAAACAGGTACTGGCCTTCATTTCATACTGCCACACTCAGCTGGCCTTATCTTACAATACCATTCGGCTATACCTAGCCGGCATACAACATTTCGTGACCCTGGAAGACCCCACAAAATCTTCACTGTTCTCATCACACGCTATACGAGCCATCCTAAGGGGCATCCAGAAACAACAACCAGTGATCAGTACTAAGCGCTTACCCATTACGGGGCCCATCTTCAGGGATATGTCGACTATTCTGGCTACTTCGCCATTCGGTCTGCTGCCCAGCACGGTCCTACAAGCAGCCATATAGTTGGCTTACTACGGGTTCACCTATAACCACCCCACAGACCAAGTATTACGCAGACGGCACTTGCTTCGCCACCAAGACCATTTCATCCTTCACCTCGAGGTTACTTAAACCCAGGAAACAGGGTCTGGAGTGGACATTTCACCTCTACAGAACCAATAACAGCTGGTGTCCAGTCACCGTACTTAACCGTCTCTTCTCACTCCTGCCTGAACAATCGGACACCAGTCCTCTTCTACCATTCCCAGTTAAACCCTTAAACGCATGTCACTTTGTAAAACACATAAGGATACTTCTCCGCAATCTTCACCTTAAACCCAGTCAGTACTCCGGACACTCCTTCCGCATCGGAGCAGCCTCCGCAGCAACCCGCCAGGGGGTTCCAGACCACATCATCAAAAGACTAGGCAGATGGAAATCAGCCTGCGTCGCCCGGTATATACCCAATCCTCAAGTAGAGATGGCACAGGCATTCTCCAAATTGGCTCAATGAATACCTGAAAACCAATTATATATTATACCCCTACCTGAATGTTTTTGCCCCCTTATTTTGGCATACCAACCATTAGACCAAGGCACACTTTCAGGTCCATTTCATATGGTAAGTCCACACTTCCAGGTCTATTTCCGATGGTAAGTCTTATCTTTATTATAAGTGTTATCTATGTCCATACCGGACATAGGGCTCCGACCATAAGTAGGAAGGCCAGTATGGTGGCCTGAATTTATGGGAGGAGCCCGGTGGGTATTTAAGCAGCCCGCTCACCTGTGGTGCTTGTCGGTTTCCTGTGCGCGATACCCACCCTCCCATCCCCATTTCAAGGCATTCATTTCATTTCATTCATTTCATCTCATTTCCCTCTACAGAATAATCATTTCTTAAAACCAGGGTATGCCCCCTTATTTTGGCATACCGGCCATTAGACCAAGGCACACTTTCAGGTCCATTTCATATGGTAAGTCCACACTTCCAGGTCTATTTCCGATGGTAAGTCTTATCTTTATTATAAGTGTTATCTATGTCCATACCGGACATAGGGCTCCGACCATAAATATAAAATATGTAATTTATCTTTGTTATATATATTGTACTAACAAAGTTTTGTGTTAATCTTTTTACAGTACATGATTGCTCTTATATGTGAATTTACCTTTACTATACTGTACTGAGATAGTCCAATTGCCCCTTAGCTCCTTGGTGAGTACCTGGCTGGGAACCAGACGGTGACGGTGCCGTGTCACCTTGATCTACATCTCTATCTCGCCCCAGTAGGTCATCATTTTAGAATTAAAATGATTGCCCTCAGACTGATGTGCGCAGTGATATATGTGTAGGGAAAACACCATTTTCCTACCTAGGTGACCTAGCACATGTGTTTTTGTATATGTGTGTGTGTGGGAGGGGGGGGCTCTAAAAAAAAGTATTACTGTTTATGTGTCCATTTAAACAGTTAAAACTTTTTAAAATATATTTATACATTTTTTATGACTATGTTATGACATAGGGAACCAATAGCCCCTATGTGATGGCATATAGGTGACTAGGTGGTGGGAGGGTGGCACATCATAGCGGTTGTGGAAGTGATCAGCCAACATTTGGATTTACAAAAGTATACATACTTCTGGCTGCTATTGCAGCCAGGAGTGTTAAAAGAACATGTCTGCAGCCCATTAAAAATCTGAAGCTCCAGAAAGTGGCTGAGGATTAAACTTTTATCACCCCCCCATATTGGCACCGATTGGTCTGATCGGGTGATCGGGTCGCCTGTCAGTTTTTCAGGCAGACCCGAGCAGACCCTTCATTGTCCTCTATGGACTGGTAGATGTAAACAGATTTGTGTCCATTTACACCCGCCTACATCTAATCCAATCTGCCAAAAACAAATGAAGGGGATCTGTTCCCCTCTATCTGGGCAGATGGGATTGGAGGGCAGTTGGGTGTAAACACACAAGTCTGTTTACACCTCACCACCCACAGAGCAGAGTGGGCTGTGTGGGATATGCTCAGCAGGGGATCAGCACACAGACCCCAAGCTGAGCAAGTAGATAGGAAGCAGATTCTGTCCCTCTGTCCCCATGTAATCTTCTGTCTTGCCCCCATGTCCATTTATGTCCCCATTTCTCTTTTTCCCTTGCACTCTGTCCTTATGTTCCCATCTATTCCTCATCTCTGGAGGGTCCTCATGGTGTAAATGTCAGCAGGCTGTCTTATGCAGAGCAAAGCAAAGCAGCATGATTTACTTTTCATCCCTCCACTCCATGCTGATCCCGCTCCTGTGCTAGCTAGTCTCACTTGACTCCTCCCCCTCATTTCTCGCCTCCAGTTCAGCGGCGATTGTTGACTTTGTGCTAGACTGGAGGCATTTCTGCGGGAATTGTTCAATGCGGGGCTGGAGCCTGGAGAGAGAAAAGCGGTTGTTCTGCCTTTCACCCAGGACATGGAGAGAGAAGGGGCAGTAGCAGCCTGGAGTGGGGAGCAAATGGAAGCTAGTGTAAACTGGAGGCATTGGCTGATGTTCACAGAATCACAGCACGGTGCTGCATTTCACGGTGCGTTCTGTGTGACCTGTGCTAAGCTGGGTAAAGGTGTGAGCAGAACTGGCGTCAGCATCTGCTTTTCTTGAAGGACCCTGTGGCTTTAGTGCCCTCCTTCTCCTGGTACCCTAAGGCAGCTGCCTTTCCTCCCCTATGCTAGCGCCGGTGTCTTGCCGAATAAGTTCCTTCGGCAGATAGGTTCCCCCCCTGTACTGCGCAGGCGCAGCGCCTGCGCAGTACGTACTACTGTTGGCCGCCGGAGATAGCCGAAGCTCAAACGCTTCGATCAGCTGTACACGGCGCCTGCGCTCTGTGTCCAGATTCCTTCCCCTCTATCCAAGTGGACCTAGAGGGGGAATCTAAAAGTGCCGAGCGCAGCGAGGCCGTGCCCGAAGCGTGGCGAGCGAAGCGAGCCCGCGAGGGGCCCTCTTACAGGCGCCGTGTACAGCTGATTTTCAGCTGTTCCGCTTCGGCTATTTCCTCCGGCTTCTACTGCGCATGCGCAGTAGAGGGGGGAACTAATCCGCCGAGCGGAACTTTCTCGGCAGAACACCGGCTCTGCACCCACCCAGGATCAGCCTGGCCCATGAGTGTCCATGTGCGGACACCTTGCTCTGGGGGGGGGCACTAGCCCCCCTTGCCCCTACCTGCAGACGCCCATGGTGGCAGTTTTATTAGGTAAGTTAGTGCAAGAGTTAAGATGAGAATACAAAGTGCAGTAATAGTATCCCAAACCCATGCCAAATCATTACATTCAATTTTTAATAGAGATAGATTAGTGGGTGATTATTTCAAGTTGATTAATATGAATAACAATAATAATAATATTTATAATAATGTGTATATCTTAACTGATTCTTGCCATATGCAGATATGTTCCCAAAACCAGAATGTTTTTGGTGATTATACAAAAGGGGAGGAAGTTAGCCGCTAGTTAACATTACCCTCCCCTGTGGCCAAAAGGTAACAAAAACTTTTTGATGGAGTTGGAAATTTAACATTTGGCCCAAATTTGCAAAATGTGGTCCTAACTGTGTATGACCATACCTATGGAATGGTAAGTCTACCCTGTAACATATTTGGCTATCACTAATGGGGCCTATACATTATATGATAATTGGACGGAAAATTCTGTATTCGAAACAATCATAAGATTTTCATATACTGTAGTTTGTACACAAATTTGAAGAAACAATTCACCTTCCAAAAGAAAATTACTGAAGGAGCAAACTGATACATTTATCTTGTTACTGAACAGAACTTATGATTTTCGTGTAGCATGTACTGGTTTCGTACAATAAAACGTCACATAAGAAATGATCTAAAAAAAAAATTACAACCCAGAAGAACATGCAGCTATTCGTAACCACTAAGTAAATATCATAGGCATTATAATTTATTTTATTTATTTATGGTACCTATATAGTGCCGTCAATTTACGCAGCGCTTTACATATACATTGTACATTCACATCAGTCCCTACCCTCAAGGAGCTTACAATCTAAGGTCCCTAACTCACATTCATACATACTAGGGACAATTAAGACAGGATCCAATCAACCTAGCAGCCTGTCTTTGGAGTGTGGGAGGAAACCGGAGTAAACCCACGCAGGCACAGGGAGAACATGCAAACTCCAGGCAGGTAGTGTCGTGGTTGGGATTCGAACCAGCGACCCTTCTTACTGCTAGGCGAGAGTGCTACCCACTACATCACTGTGCAACTGTGCCACCCAATATAATAATATTGTATAAAAATATGTATATGACAATATGTATGACATAATATCCTTTTATTAATAATGATAAGAGTCGTGCAGCTCAGCGATATCTGTCTCCCCTACAATCAGCACGAATAAAAACAAAGTCATGTTTCTTTAGTGCTACGTTTGTGCTGTTTTGTGCTATAAAAATGTACATTTGTCCGGCTTTCGTTTTTAAGATACTAGCAATTGCTTTTTTTCTAGATAATGACATCACCCAGCCCCACTACGAAAAGAAACAAAACCAGGCTGGTTGGTTAGTGCCACGTTTGTGCCTTTCAAATTTCCGCCCTATCTTTTATTGTTTTTGCGTTATTAATGATATTTTACAGGTCACCAAAGGTCACTTAGCCCCCCTACAACAGCCAAAAGACATAAAACTGGGCTGGTTGGTTAGTGCCGCGTTTGTGCTGGTTTGTGCCATTTAAATCTCTGTTCTATCTGTTAGCGTTATTGCATTATTAATGATTTATTAAATGCCAGCAAAGGTCACTCAGCCCCCCTGCAACAGCCAAAAGACACGGAACCAGGCAGGTTGGTTAGTGCTAGGTTTGTGCTGATTTGTGCTGCTAAAATTTTTATTTCTGCCGTTATAGTTTTTTAGTTATAACAGCTTGTTTTTATTTGATCACTTCCCACCCACTTTGCATCCCATGTTATTAAATCATAAAAACAAATAAACCATTCCTTAGTGCTATGTTTGTGCTGTTTTGTGCCATAAAAATTTACATTTGTGCTGTTCTTATTTTTAACATATTAGCAATTGTTTTTTTCTAGATGATGACATCACCCAGCCCACCACAACAGCTAAAAGACACAACACCAGGCTGTTTGGTAGTGTCACATTTGTGCCTTTTAAATACCTGTTCTATCCTTTATTGTTTTTGCATTTTTAATGATTTATTAAAGGTCACCAATGGTCACTCAGCCCCCTACAACACTCAAAACATGAAAATGGGCTGGTTGGTTAGGACCGTGTTTGTGCTGCTAAAATTTTTATTTTTGCTGTTATGGTTTTTTAGTTATAACAGCTTATTTTTATTTGATAAAACCCCACCCATTATGCACCCTATGTTATTAAAGGCTAACCTTTTTTTTCTAAATTCCAGCTCTACTATGTACCAATATAGCAGTAATGTACATATTTTGCAAAAATAAAACAGCTTTACATTTATTCTACCCACGCTTACCTCACTCTCTTCATGGATGTTTAAAAACCCTGCTCCGTTACCTCTGCCTTACTTCCTGAACATACTTCAGGTCATGACACAGTTAGGAGTTGATCAGCTGATCTCATAAGCACACATCCTGCATCATCTACCCTCAGCTGGTCAACTCCTTCCTGTGTCGTGTCCTTAAGTATGTTCAGGAAGTAAGGCAGAAGTAATGGAACAGGGTTTTTAAACATCCATGAAGAGAATGTGATAAGTGTGGGTAGAATAAATGGAAAGCTGTTTAATTTTTGCAAAATAAGTACATTAATGCTATATTGGTATATAGCAGAGCTGGAATTTAGAGAAAAAAAAATGAACAATGGTGAACTTAGCCTTGACCATTTGTTAGTGCTACATTTGTGCTGTTTTATGCCATAAAAATTAAAATGTGTGCTGCTTTTATCTTCAAGATAATAGCATTCATTTTTTCTAGACAATAACATCACACAGCCCCCTACAACAGCCAAAAGACATGAAACTGGGCTGGTTGGTTAATTCCATGTTTGTGCTGGTTTGTGCTGGTTTAAGCCACTTAAATCTCTGTTCTACCTTTTTAAATTTCAGTTATTATGGATTTATTAAAGGTCACCAAAGCTCACCCAGACTCCCTACACCAGCCAAAAGACATAAACCTGGGCTGGGCTGGTTGGGTAATGTCACGTTTGTGCTGGTTTGTGCCACTTAAATCTCCATTCAACCTTCTTTTAATTTTCAGTTATTATGGATTTATTACAGGCTACCAAAGCTCACCCAGACCCCCTACAAGAGACAAAAGACATGAAACTGGGCTGTTTTGTGCTGTTTAAATCTCAGTTCTACTGCTTTTTGTTTTTCAGTTATTTACTATTCATTAAAGGTCACCAAAGGTCACTTATCCCCCACTACAGCATCCAAAAAAACATGAAACCTGGCTGGTTGGTTAGTGCTGTTTTTGTACCAGTCGAGGTGCTAAATTATTATTTGTGAGTATTTGAAGCTTTACTAGGGGTAAATTTCCTCTTACTTCCTGCTGTCTCCCTCCATTTGTAAGTATGAGTCATATGTAAGTCGGATGTATGTAACTGTCTGTATTATACATTATATTTAATCAAACCCCTCCCACTTTGCACCCCACGTGATTAAATCTAAAACCAAATATACCATTTGTTCTTGCTGATTTGTGCTGAAAAAATAAAATTTGTGCTGGTTTGGTTTTGGAGATATTGTGCATTATATTTAATCAAACCCTCTCCACATGTGAGAATCACGTGCTAACCATTTCTCCTTCACCCAGACAGCACTTCGCCAACAGTCTAAAACCATTCTTTCAGATACAAAATGAGAGTGCTATGTGAAAAAAATAAGTTTGATTTTCATATATGCTTAAATAAATGTAATGGAGAATTCTAAGTTGTACCTTCTATCTATTGGTTTGCTGGCAAAGAACATAATAATTTGTGTCTTGCTGTTAAAAGTGGTTGTACACTCTGTACAACCACTTTTACCAACAGGTAAGCCTATATTAAGGCTTACCTGTAGGTGCTTGAAATATCTCCTAAACCTCCACGGTTTAGGAGTAGGGATGAGCCGAACACCCCCCTGTTCGGTTCGCATCAGAACATGCGAACAGGAAAAAAGTTCGTTCGAACACGCGAACACCGTTAAAGTCTATGGGACACGAACATGAATAATCAAAAGTGCTAATTTTAAAGGCTAATATGCAAGTTATTGTCATAAAAAGTGTTTGGGGACCCGGGTCCTGCCCCAGGGGACATGGATCAATGCAAAAAAAAGTTTTAAAAACGGCCGTTTTTTCAGGAGCAGTGATTTTAATAATGCTTAAAGTCAAACAATAAAAGTGTAATATCCCTTTAAATTTCGTACCTGGGGGGTGTCTATAGTATGCCTGTAAAGGGGCGCATGTTTCCTGTGTTTAGAACAGTCTGACAGCAAAATGACATTTTGAAGGAAAAAACTCATTTAAAACTACCCGCGGCTATTGCATTGCCGACAATACACATAGAAGTTCATTGATAAAAACGGCATAGGAATTCCCCAAAGGGGAACCCCGAACCAAAATTTAAAAAAAAAATGATGTGGGAGTCCCCCTAAATTCCATACCAGGCCCTTCAGGTCTGATATGGATATTAAGGGGAACCCCAGCCAAAATTTAAAAAAAAAAAATGACGTGGGGTTCCCCTTAAATTCCATACCAGACCCTTCAGGTCTGGTATGGAGTTTAAGGGGAACCCCGCGCCAAAAAAAAAAAAAAACGGCGTGGGGTCCCCCCAAAAATCCATACCAGACCCTTATCCGAGCACGCAACCTGGCAGGCCGCAGGAAAAGAGAGGGGGACGAGAGTGCGGCCCCCCTCCTGAACCGTACCAGGCCACATGCCCTCAACATTGGGAGGGTGCTTTGGGGTAGCCCCCCAAAACACCTTGTCCCCATGTTGATGAGGACAAGGGCCTCATCCCCACAACCCTGGCCGGTGGTTGTGGGGGTCTGCGGGCAGGGGGCTTATCGGAATCTGGAAGCCCCCTTTAACAAGGGGACCCCCAGATCCCGGCCCCCCCCCCCCTGTGAAAAGAAGAAGAGAAGAGCGGGAGCCTCCCCCCATGCCATGGGTGCAGAGCGGCCCGAGGAGAAGAAGATAGAAGACGCCGCGGAGGAGATGCTGGACGAGAACGCCGGAGGAAGAACCAGAAGATGAAGGAAGAAAGAAGAAGCATTTAAATAAAGGAATTGTCAAAAACTGTCTCTTGTCATTTTTAACATTTTTGACAGTTTTTTTGTGAAATGGTAGGGGTAAGTACCCCCTTACCATTTCACACGGGGGGGGCGGGATCTCGGGGTTCCCTTGTTAAAGGGGGCTTCCAGATTCCGATAAGCCCCCCGCCCGCAGACCCCCACAACCACCGGCCAGGGTTGTGGGGATGAGGCCCTTGTCCTCATCAACATGGGGACAAGGTGTTTTGGGGGGCTACCCCAAAGCACCCTCCCAATGTTGAGGGCATGTTGCCTGGTACGGTTCAGGAGGGGGGGGCGCACTCTCGTCCCCCCCTCTTTTCCTGCGGCCTGCCAGGTTGACTGCTCGGATAAGGGTCTGGTATGGATTTTTGGGGGGACCCCACGCCGTTTTTTTTTTTTTTTTTGGCGCGGGGTTCCCCTTAAAATCCATACCAGACCTGAAGGGTCTGGTATGGAATTTAGGGGGAACCCCATGTCATTTTTTTTTTAAATTTTGGCCGGGGTTCCCCTTAATATCCATATCAGACCTGAAGGGCCTGGTATGGAATTTAGGGGGACTCCCACATCAATTTTTTTTTTAAATTTTGGTTCAGGGTTTCCCTTTGGGGAATTCCTATGCCGTTTTTATTAATGAACTTCTATGTGTATTGTCAGCAATGCAATAGCCGCGGGTAGTTTTAAATGAGTTTTTTCCTTCAAAATGTCATTTTGCTGTCAGACTGTTCTAAACACAGGAAACATGCGCCCCTTTACAGGCATACTATAGACACCCCCCAGGTACGAAATTTAAAGGGATATTACACTTTTATTGTTTGACTTTAAGCATTATTAAAAGCACTGCTCCTGAAAAAACGGCCGTTTTTAAAACTTTTTTTTGCATTGATCCATGTCTCCTGGGGCAGGACCCAGGTCCCCAAACACTTTTTATGACAATAACTTGCATATTAGCCTTTAAAATTAGCACTTTTGATTTCTCCCATAGACTTTTAAAGGGTGTTCCGCGGCATTCGAATTTGCCGCGAACACCCCAAATTGTTCGCTGTTCGGCGAACTTGCGAACAGCCAATGTTCGAGTCGAACATGAGTTCGACTCAAACTCGAAGCTCATCCCTATTTAGGAGATATTTACTAAAAAAATTAGCGTTGATGTCATCTGCGCCTGCGCCCATTAGAAAGGTCATAACGTGCCAGGCATGCCGTGACTGTGCGGGAGTGACGTCACGTGACTCCGGACAGTCACAGAGCCTCACAGCCCCGGAAGGAAGAGGGGCGAATATGGACGCTCTCTGCTCGTGGGGACAACGGCGACAGCTCGGGCTTCGGTGTCAGGTAAGTGACACATAATGGGTTACTATACGATGCATAGTAGCCCATTATGCTTTAACTTTGCAGGGAAATAAAGAGGAAGTAAAACCCACCAGGGTTTACTTCCTCTTTAAGGTGCATGGAAACAGGAGTGTAAGTTACACTTTTTGCTAGTCAGGAATTTTTTTTTTTTTCTAAATTGTAATATCCATATTGTTATAATAGCAAAAACGTTTATATTGTTCCATGCTAGGCCTCATATTTAGCCTAGAGTTTATTTTTGTAATGCTCCTCGTCTGTACTGGGCTCTGTAAGCATTGCACATAGTACCCTGGGGGAAGACACTAATAAAGCTTAAGCAACCTCATGCTTGCTCAGCAGCCATTAGTTGCTGGGATTGCCGTTGTTCCAGTAATCAGTGATGTTATGTGTGTGTCCTGTCCCCTGTAGCAAGTTTCTCCACCCAGCTCCTGCCCCCTGTAGCTCGTTCCTTCTGCCAGCTCCCACCCCCTGCAGCTCCTCCCTTATCCCATCTCCTGCCCATGCCTGCCTGGCTACTGGACATGTGCAGGTATGCTGTTCCCTTGGATGGGATTTATAGGTGTACTCTGATGGGCACATATGATGTAAAGGGGCACTCTAGTGGGCACATACAGTAGATGCAGATGCATCCAGGGCCTTAGCAAACCAGTCAGATTTGGGTACTGGGTTACATAATTTACCCTGAAAGAAAAAACTGTGTAACCAAAAAAATAATAATTTTGAATATAAACAATGAGAACCGGCGCCAATAGTGAATATAATTATTAATTACAATGCTGCACCAAAAATTAGTATAAACGAATAAAACACAAAATAATAAACAATGGGTGTAAAAAACCTGTAAATCACACAACATAGCATGAATATAATGATACACCATAAATAAAAGTTTCAACACAGTCCAGCACATATATGTATATATAGTATATATATATAGTGTTCCTCCAACACCCTGCCTTCTAAAGTGCAATGTGCTTAAATCTTCAAAAAATCAAACGTGCTTCACCCGAAGTGACATATAGATGTGCTCACCAGATATCTCCGGCCATAGAGTGACCACCAGGCATATAACGGAGAGAATCCTTTCTCATTTAAATAAAACTTTCCAAGCCATGTGCGATTCTGATCGGCTGTTTCCAAAAATCAATCAGACTCCACTTCAATCATGAATGTAAAAAAGATCTTCCAACTAGTACATTCTAAGATGCATATCCATAGCTCCTTCCATAGAAATCTGGGAATTTAGGCTCCCCAAAAATGAGCCACAGAGAGGCAATATAGTATAATATTGTCTTTAATAAAAGCACTTACATATATACGTAAGGCACAAGTAGATAGCAGCACAGCTGTAGGATGAGGCAGGGGCCGGTGTTCTGACATATACTGTCCTCCTATCGGATAGTGTCCGCTCCGTACTGCGCAGGCGAAGCGTTTGCGCAGTACGGAGCAGAAGGAGATGCCGAAAGTGTCCGAAGTTGATCAGCTGACCATCAGCTTTACACGGCGATTTGGCACTTCTTAGCGATGGCTGTGTAAGAGGGCCCCTCGCGGGCTCGCTTCGCTCGCCACGCTTCGGGCAAGGCCTCGCTACGCTCGGCAACTATTTATTCTCGCTCTATGTCCACTTGGATAGTAGGGAATGAACCTGGACACAGGGTGAGAATAAAAGCGCAGGCCTATATTAAGGCTTACCTGTAGGTGCTTGAAATATCTCCTAAACCTCCACGGTTTAGGAGTAGGGATGAGCCGAACACCCCCCTGTTCGGTTCGCATCAGAACATGCGAACAGGAAAAAAGTTCGTTCGAACACGCGAACACCGTTAAAGTCTATGGGACACGAACATGAATAATCAAAAGTGCTCATTTTAAAGGCTAATATGCAAGTTATTGTCATAAAAAGTGTTTGGGGACCCGGGTCCTGCCCCAGGGGACATGGATCAATGCAAAAAAAAGTTTTAAAAACGGCCGTTTTTTCAGGAGCAGTGATTTTAATAATGCTTAAAGTCAAACAATAAAAGTGTAATATCCCTTTAAATTTCGTACCTGGGGGGTGTCTATAGTATGCCTGTAAAGGGGCGCATGTTTCCTGTGTTTAGAACAGTCTGACAGCAAAATGACATTTTGAAGGAAAAAACTCATTTAAAACTACCCGCGGCTATTGCATTGCCGACAATACACATAGAAGTTCATTGATAAAAACGGCATAGGAATTCCCCAAAGGGGAACCCCGAACCAAAATTTAAAAAAAAAATGATGTGGGAGTCCCCCTAAATTCCATACCAGGCCCTTCAGGTCTGATATGGATATTAAGGGGAACCCCAGCCAAAATGTAAAAAAAAAAAATGACGTGGGGTTCCCCTTAAATTCCATACCAGACCCTTCAGGTCTGGTATGGAGTTTAAGGGGAACCCCGCGCCAAAAAAAAAAAAAAAACGGCGTGGGGTCCCCCCAAAAATCCATACCAGACCCTTATCCGAGCACGCAACCTGGCAGGCCGCAGGAAAAGAGAGGGGGACGAGAGTGCGGCCCCCCCTCCTGAACCGTACCAGGCCACATGCCCTCAACATTGGGAGGGTGCTTTGGGGTAGCCCCCCAAAACACCTTGTCCCCATGTTGATGAGGACAAGGGCCTCATCCCCACAACCCTGGCCGGTGGTTGTGGGGGTCTGCGGGCGGGGGGCTTATCGGAATCTGGAAGCCCCCTTTAACAAGGGGACCCCCAGATCCCGGCCCCCCCCCCCTGTGAAAAGAAGAAGAGAAGAGCGGGAGCCTCCCCCCATGCCATGGGTGCAGAGCGGCCCGAGGAGAAGAAGATAGAAGACGCCGCGGAGGAGATGCTGGACGAGAACGCCGGAGGAAGAACCAGAAGATGAAGGAAGAAAGAAGAAGCATTTAAATAAAGGAATTGTCAAAAACTATCTCTTGTCATTTTTAACATTTTTGACAGTTTTTTAGTGAAATGGTAGGGGTAAGTACCCCCTTACCATTTCACACGGGGGGGCGGGATCTGGGGGTTCCCTTGTTAAAGGGGGCTTCCAGATTCCGATAAGCCCCCCGCCCGCAGACCCCCACAACCACCGGCCAGGGTTGTGGGGATGAGGCCCTTGTCCTCATCAACATGGGGACAAGGTGTTTTGGGGGGCTACCCCAAAGCACCCTCCCAATGTTGAGGGCATGTGGCCTGGTACGGTTCAGGAGGGGGGGGCGCACTCTCGTCCCCCCCTCTTTTCCTGCGGCCTGCCAGGTTGACTGCTCGGATAAGGGTCTGGTATGGATTTTTGGGGGGACCCCACACCGTTTTTTTTTGTTTTTTTTGGCGCGGGGTTCCCCTTAAAATCCATACCAGACCTGAAGGGTCTGGTATGGAATTTAGGGGGAACCCCATGTCATTTTTTTTTTAAATTTTGGCCGGGGTTCCCCTTAATATCCATATCAGACCTGAAGGGCCTGGTATGGAATTTAGGGGGACTCCCACATCAATTTTTTTTTTAAATTTTGGTTCAGGGTTTCCCTTTGGGGAATTCCTATGCCGTTTTTATTAATGAACTTCTATGTGTATTGTCAGCAATGCAATAGCCGCGGGTAGTTTTAAATGAGTTTTTTCCTTCAAAATGTCATTTTGCTGTCAGACTGTTCTAAACACAGGAAACATGCGCCCCTTTACAGGCATACTATAGACACCCCCCAGGTACGAAATTTAAAGGGATATTACACTTTTATTGTTTGACTTTAAGCATTATTAAAATCACTGCTCCTGAAAAAACGGCCGTTTTTAAAACTTTTTTTTGCATTGATCCATGTCTCCTGGGGCAGGACCCAGGTCCCCAAACACTTTTTATGACAATAACTTGCATATTAGCCTTTAAAATTAGCACTTTTGATTTCTCCCATAGACTTTTAAAGGGTGTTCCGCGGCATTCGAATTTGCCGCGAACACCCCAAATTGTTCGCTGTTCAGCAAACTTGCGAACAGCCAATGTTCGAGTCGAACATGAGTTCGACTCAAACTCGAAGCTCATCCCTATTTAGGAGATATTTACTAAAAAAATTAGCGTTGATGTCATCTGCGCCTGCGCCCATTAGAAAGGTCATAACGTGCCAGGCATGCCGTGACTGTGCGGGAGTGACGTCACGTGACTCCGGACAGTCACAGAGCCTCACAGCCCCGGAAGGAAGAGGGGCGAATATGGACGCTCTCTGCTCGTGGGGACAACGGCGACAGCTCGGGCTTCGGTGTCAGGTAAGTGACACATAATGGGTTACTATGCGATGCATAGTAGCCTATTATGCTTTAACTTTGCAGGGAAATAAAGAGGAAGTAAAACCCACCAGGGTTTACTTCCTCTTTAAGGTGCATGGAAACAGGAGTGTAAGTTACACTTTTTGCTAGTCAGGAATTTTTTTTTTTTCTAAATTGTAATATCCATATTGTTATAATAGCAAAAACGTTTATATTGTTCCATGCTAGGCCTCATATTTAGCCTAGAGTTTATTTTTGTAATGCTCCTCGTCTGTACTGGGCTCTGTAAGCATTGCACATAGTACCCTGGGGGAAGACACTAATAAAGCTTAAGCAACCTCATGCTTGCTCAGCAGCCATTAGTTGCTGGGATTGCCGTTGTTCCAGTAATCAGTGATGTTATGTGTGTGTCCTGTCCCCTGTAGCAAGTTTCTCCACCCAGCTCCTGCCCCCTGTAGCTCGTTCCTTCTGCCAGCTCCCACCCCCTGCAGCTCCTCCCTTATCCCATCTCCTGCCCATGCCTGCCTGGCTACTGGACATGTGCAGGTATGCTGTTCCCTTGGATGGGATTTATAGGTGTACTCTGATGGGCACATATGATGTAAAGGGGCACTCTAGTGGGCACATACAGTAGATGCAGATGCATCCAGGGCCTTAGCAAACCAGTCAGATTTGGGTACTGGGTTACATAATTTACCCTGAAAGAAAAAACTGTGTAACCAAAAAAATAATAATTTTGAATATAAACAATGAGAACCGGCGCCAATAGTGAATATAATTATTAATTACAATGCTGCACCAAAAATTAGTATAAACGAATAAAACACAAAATAATAAACAATGGGTGTAAAAAACCTGTAAATCACACAACATAGCATGAATATAATGATACACCATAAATAAAAGTTTCAACACAGTCCAGCACATATATGTATATATAGTATATATATATAGTGTTCCTCCAACACCCTGCCTTCTAAAGTGCAATGTGCTTAAATCTTCAAAAAATCAAACGTGCTTCACCCGAAGTGACATATAGATGTGCTCACCAGATATCTCCGGCCATAGAGTGACCACCAGGCATATAACGGAGAGAATCCTTTCTCATTTAAATAAAACTTTCCAAGCCATGTGCGATTCTGATCGGCTGTTTCCAAAAATCAATCAGACTCCACTTCAATCATGAATGTAAAAAAGATCTTCCAACTAGTACATTCTAAGATGCATATCCATAGCTCCTTCCATAGAAATCTGGGAATTTAGGCTCCCCAAAAATGAGCCACAGAGAGGCAATATAGTATAATATTGTCTTTAATAAAAGCACTTACATATATACGTAAGGCACAAGTAGATAGCAGCACAGCTGTAGGATGAGGCAGGGGCCGGTGTTCTGACATATACTGTCCTCCTATCGGATAGTGTCCGCTCCGTACTGCGCAGGCGAAGCGTTTGCGCAGTACGGAGCAGAAGGAGATGCCGAAAGTGTCCGAAGTTGATCAGCTGACCATCAGCTTTACACGGCGATTTGGCACTTCTTAGCGATGGCTGTGTAAGAGGGCCCCTCGCGGGCTCGCTTCGCTCGCCACGCTTCGGGCAAGGCCTCGCTACGCTCGGCAACTATTTATTCTCGCTCTATGTCCACTTGGATAGTAGGGAATGAACCTGGACACAGGGTGAGAATAAAAGCGCAGGCGCCGTGTACAGCTGATGATCAGCTGTTAAACTTCTGAGACTTTCGGCGTCTCATTTGTCCTCCGTACTGCGCCTGCGCAGTACAGGGAGGACACTATATGATAGGGGACTGTATTTGACAAGACACCGGTCTGTCACTCCGTGGTGATGCAGGAAGCACGGCGTGCGTCTCAGCTGAAAATGAAAGAGGAAAGCTCCTGTATTGGAGGAGACACAGCCTCAATTTCTATGCATTTTCTGCTCTAGCGCGTCATCAGGAAAATGGGGCCGCCACCATGATACTGGAGCCTAAATAGCAAGTTGATGCCATTGGTCAGTGGCAATCAGGCATGAAAAACGGGGAAGAAGCATGGATTTCATCCAGATTCCAATATATAAAAGAACAGACTTCTGTCTCATCCTTATGAAAATAATAATAACAAATAATAATTTAGCACCTCAAATGGTACAAAAACAGCACTAACCAACCAGCCTGGTTTCATGTTTTTTGGACGCTGTAGGGGGGCTGTCAGGGAAATGGCCATGGAAGTACTGGCAATCTTGCCAGTAGAAGAAATGGGCACATCATGTGACAGATGGATCTCCCTGCTGGCCTATAAAGGACTGCCTCTGTCTGACCTAAGTTGCTGGATTGTCGTGTTATTACTTGGATTTCCTGTTCATTGACCCGGCTTGTTCCAGACCTGTTGTCCTCCTCTCCTGGCTCATCCCCTGGCTTGCTTTGTGGACTTTGCTTCTGCTTGATTACCAGTTTATGACCTCAGCTTACTTCATAGATTTGCTCTTGCTTCTTGTCATCCTGTGTTTGACCCTCAGGTGGGTGTTCATGTGTTTGACCCTCAGCCGGGTGTTCCCGTGTTTGACCCTCAGCCGGGTGTTCACTGCTGTCCTCTGAAGCACAGTTTATTCCAAGCACAGTGGGAAGTTCCTGGCCACCTGTGCACCACACGCCCTGGCAGCCCACACAAGGTGACTCTCTTCTGGACCCATCCAGATCCTGTCGGCAACCCGTGCTTCTTTGGGCCGTGTACCTTCTGTGGCATTTTCAGAGGTACACTGCACCCAGCCACAAGGGGAGCCCCTCTCTGCATATTGGCTTCGGATCAGGTACATGACAGGGGCTGATTGGCCTTTGGTGACCTTTAATGGATAGTATATAACTGAACAACAGAAGCAGAAAGCGGTAGAACTGAGATTTAAACAGCACGAACCAGCACAAAAGCGGAACCAACCAGGATGGTTTCATGTCTTTCGTCTCTTGTAGGGGGGCTGCTTGAGCTTTGGTGACCTTTAATAAATCAATAACAACTGAAAATTAAAAGATAGAATGGAGATTTAAGTGGCACAAACCAGTATACATGCGGCACTAACCAACCAGCCCAGTTTCATGTCTTTTGGCTGTTGTGGGGGGCTGCAACATAGCACTAACAAATGAGATATTTGTTTTTATGATTTAATAACATGGGGTGCAAAGTGGGTGGAGTGTGATCAAATAAATAATTGCTGTTATAACTAAAAAACATAATGGGCTTGGGGGGCGTGGCTTGATAAAAGACTGAGCTGCTGCTTAATCTCGCAGCTCATGCTCGCCACCATCATCCTGCATGGCATCCTGTGTTCTTTTAATCCCTCACTGGTACAGTAACCTTCCTCCTGGTGGTGGGAACCCACCTGTGTGGCAGCCATGGTGAAAATTGTATTGTCCGTGGCCCCATCGTCAGCCTAACAGTTAGGACGTTTTCACAGGTAAGATGGCATCAGCTTCTCTGCCATGCCTTCTGACACCCTGCAGCCCTCTCTCTCATCGTAGCAAGATTCCTCCACCTGGGTGAGTGATTCAACTTCTGCTGCCTTTGCTACCCAGGCAGACCACTCCTTGCTGCAGGAGACCATCTCTAGCATACAGACTGACACTGATCCTGACCAGCAGCAGGCTGAGCCTACACTGTCCCATATAATGCATGCTATACAGGACTGTAAGGCATCCCTTACTACTCAGAAGGAAACTTTTCATATAGACATCTCCCTGCTCAAACAAGAAGTACAAAATTTGCATGAAAAGACAGGGGCAGCTGAGGAGCATATTAGTACCATTGAGGACACCCTGCATCCCCTATTTGCTACAGTACGTTCGTCCACAGACAAATTGGTGGTTCTTAAGGCCAACTCGGATGACCTGGAGAATCGTTCCTGCAGGAACAACCTCAATTTTGTGGGTTTCCCTGAACTTTTGGAGGGCTCCCGCTCAGAGCGGTTCCTTCATTCCTGGTTGCAGGAAGTCTTTGGGACTGAAGCGTTATACTCCACTTTTGTCATTGAGAGAGCACACTGCCCCCCACATTCCTTAATTGCAAGGATCCTTAATTTCCAAGACAAGATAACTATTCCACGTCTAGCTAGAGAAAAAGGGGCACTCCACTATAATGGCAATACTATTTCCATTTATCCTGATTCTCGGCAGAAGTCCAACGCCAGAGGACCTCCTTTGCAGCTGTAAAGGACCGACTGCTTGCTGAAGGTCTACAGTATGCTATGCATTTTCCTGCCAAACTTTGAGTTATCCATGAAGGCTAAGCACTCTTCTACACTAATCCAAAGGATTCCATGACCTGGTTGGATGACCATTTTGGACCTGCACCTAGACGTAGCCGCAGATGAAGGGGACTAGCGCCATGGTTCTACACCTATCTGGGATCACCGCGTATATCACTGTCTGCCAGGCATACTTGCATATTGGGAACCATTGTCCTTCCTTCCTGCTACTGAGCTAAGGCCCTGATCTACTCTGCAAAAGATTCCCTCCTGAATTTATACCGGTATAGCCTTCCTCATGGGTACCATTCTGTGCCTTTCCTGAAGTTTCACCTCTCCTTATACAAAGACTGTAGTAATACTTGCTAGAGTAGCCTTTCAACTTTCAGTACACCCCCCCCCCCCCAATACCAGTTAGTGGCAAGGCTACTGGATGTTTTGTAACTCTTTTTTTTTTGTTTGGATGTTTTGTTTCCGAGAACTTAGACTCCCTATGTTTGGGATGGTGGAGCAGGGTGGGTTGGGATGGGTTTCTTCCAGTTCTTTTTTATTCTTGCTGCTGTTTGCAGCTACAGTTTGGAACTTTCTTATGCTTTTTTTTGTGTTTTCTATTTTTTTCTTCATTTTGTCTCATGTGTTCTCACATGCATGTATTTTTGTTGTCACGAGCTACCAGGCCTGGAGCCTACTGACTATCCTAATACTGTTCTCATAAATTTGGATGATTTGTTATATCTACACCTTTAAAGATTGTCTCTTGGAATACTAGAGGTTTGAACTCACGCCAAAAGTGGTCCTGGGGTTCTCCTTCCTAAAAAGGCATAGACCCCATAAAATTTGTCTTCAGGAGACATCTCACAGGTGCCAAAGTAACGGCCCTCAAACATCCCTGGCTTGCTAAATCTTTTCATGTTGCCCACACCTCTTATTCCCGAGGGGTTTCTATTCTATTAGCTCAGTTCCTTTTTGGCTGAGGTTGTACGTGTTAGAACTGACCAGGAAGGATGATTTATAATACTTTACCCTGCCGATCTCTTCGGTGATGCGCACATTGGTGAACATTTGTATTCCTCCCCCCTTTTTACCAGAGTTACTTACTAAATTGCCCCTCATGCACCTATCCCAATCCAGTGGTCCCCTACTTTATGTTGGAGACTTTAATGCTGTATTAGACCCTTGAGGGGTGGTGGCAAATCCTATCCCACATTCCCTGACTAGACACATGTGTATGGCCTCACTGAGATACTGGAAGGATCGGGATGCTCGTCAATTTTCCTGTCACTCCAACTCCTTCCACACCATGTTTCGCATTGATATGGCTTTTGCTTCGAGCGCTGCACTGCCTCTTGTCTCTGAAGTGTCATACCTACCTAGAGGCATATCTGATAATGCACCTCTTACAGTGATCCTTCTCCCCCGTGCGGGCCCCACTATGTGGAGGTTGAACTCGCACTGGTTGGAGGATGAGGTGGTACAGGGAGAATGTACAAAAGGTATTGCATATTACTGGAATGCTAACTTAGATACTGTTGATCCCTGTATGGAGTGGGAGACCTTTAAAACTACCCCGCAGGGCTCTTTTATGTCCACCAGTGGTGCACCGAAGAGCTGGAAAATGCTATGCTAGAGGCAGGGTCCGCTTAGGCTGCTGCCCTTGCTCCTTGTACACGGGATACCTGGTTGCAGACACGTAAAGAATATGAGCTTTGGCTGCTAGATCTCCCTAAAAAAACCCTGCTCTATACTACCCAAAAAATTATGAGCATGGTAACAAAGCTGGGCATCTACTTGCCTACTTAGCCAGGCCTAATTTTACACCTATCTCTATCCCCCAAATTTTGACACCCCTATAACGCATTGCTGATGCCCCGCAGAAGATAGTGGAAGCCTTCTTATCCTTTTACACTGACCTGTATGCCACCAAAGTCCAATACTCAAAATGTCAGTTGAGAACCTATTTGGCTCAGGTATCTCTTCACTCCCTGTCTAATTGTGCAAGAGAAGAGCTAGATGCACCACTTTCTGTTGAAGTACTCGCTTGGCCATCTCGCAACTACCTGTTCATAAGACCCCTGGCCTAAATGGATTTCCGGCTGAATGGTAAACACGCTTTCATCAGTTATTATGTCCATTTCTTCTACGTACATTTAACAAAGCTTTAGAAGCTGTGATCCTGCCGCCCTCTATGTGAGAGGCTTTGATTATTCTTTTGTTGAAACCTTGTAAAGACCCACTTAAATTTGATTCTTATCGGCCAATATCCCTTATTAATGTGGATGTGAAGATCCTAGCGAAGGCTCTGGCTAATCAACTGAATAAGGTGCTTGTGAAGTTGATCAAGAGTAACCAGGGGGGGTTTTATACCTGCCCTTTCTAACAGGATGAACATTCGCAGATTGTTCCACAACTTGCAATACCCACATGACTGTCCCCCTACCAGTGGTATTGCTTCTCTAGACACATGTAAAGCCCTTGACAGTGTTGAATGGCCCTATCTATTCCAGGTCCTGCAGCTCTATGGCTTTGTCCCCCAGGTGATAGCGTGGATCCGTCTCCTCTACGCCGCCCCTGTAGCTCATATTAGGGTAAACTCTCATGTCACTGTCCCCTTCCCAATCCACCAGGGGGAAAAACAGGGGTGTCCTTTGTCCCCACTCCTCTTTACCCTGGCCATTGGACCCCTGGCAATGCATATTTGCACTTCCCTTTTAATCAGAGGTCTCCCTATAGCTACCATGGAGGAGCGCATCTCTCTTTATGCAGATGACACATAAGTATATTTGGCTGATGACTCCTTGAGTTCCCTGTTACAGGAAATCACCACAGTTGGTGACTATTCTGGCTTCCGGCTGAATTGGGACTAATTCATTCTGTTTCCATTAGATCAAGCAGCTATATCTCTGATTCACTCGGACTCCAGACTGCAAGTTGTTTCCTCCTTTAGATAATTAGGTATAACAGTCCAAGTACCTCTAACACTCTACATAACTAATAATCTGTGTCCTTTACTGTACCAATTACAGCTTCAAACTAAGCGGTAGATGGATTTGCCCTGAGACCTGATGGGGAGAGCAAATATTATAAAAATGATATACCTCCCTTAACTGTTATATTTGCTGGCCAACTCCCCATGCAAAATTCCTAAGTCAATTTTCAAAAGCATTGATGCTGTTTGTACAATAAACGGAGAGTCTGCCTAGTGTCAGTGCTGGATCATCTTCAGCTTGTCCTTGTGTTCCTGATTGCTTTTCGTACCTGCTGACCTTGCTCCTGAAGACCCAGCTTCCTTGACTTCTCTCCTGGATCACCCCTGCCTGTTCTTCCGCTTCTGCTCTTGATACAGACCTTGGCTTGGATTAATGACTACGGCTTCACTTCCTGATTGTGTAACTCGCTGCCAGCCCATTGCCAACCTCTGCCTTTTCCTGACTATGGTTTTGCCTCCTGATTGTGTGCCTCACTGCCAGCCTGTTGCCAAACTTTGCCTGTTCCTGATACTGCAGTTGATCCGCTGAACAAGTCTGGTGATCAGTTTCCACGCCTTCCCCAGAGAGGTTCCTGTATCTCCAAGCTTTAGCCTTCTACCTGCAGGCACCTGCACCCTTTTGTTGCCCTAGCAGTCCCTGACTCCACTACCAAGGGTGCTTGGACCGGAACCGTGCAAGAGGTCAGCATTTCGGGCTCCACTGTAATGTACGTGACAGTACAATCCAGCCACATGGAGCCCGAAAGGGGGGGCCTCACCTTTGGAAGCCCTGTGCCAGCAGATTGCAGCTCTTACCCAGGCAGTCCAGGGCCTTCAAGATGGCTACCATCAGCTTGAGCAGAGAGTAGAGTCACTGTCTCCAAGCACCTCAGCCCATCAGACAGTCACAGCACCTTTGCCCTCCTTTCCAGCAGCCTCAGCATCAGCACCTACAGTAATGGTGCCGCCCCCAGAGCCTCGAGTTCCCACTCCTGAGAGATTTTCGGGAGATTTCCGCAAGTTCCGTGCCTTCAAGAATGCTTGCCAGTTATACTTCCTGCTGCAACCATGCACCTTCTTCTTTGAAAGCACTAAGGTGGGGTTCATCGTCTCTCTCTACTGCAGGGGGAAACCAAACCTGGGCTCACCGCTTAATGTAACAGGCCAGTCCTCTTTTAAACACTATGGACTCTTTCCTGGATGAAATGGTCAAATTATATGAGAACCCCCAGCGTACTACAACGGCAAAACCCAGCCTTCATGCCCTTCAGCAGGGTCGTAGGCCAGTGGAGGATGTAACAGACTTTAGACGGTGGAGTTCCGATACGCAATGAACAATGCCGCCCACCGCTACCAGTTCCGCCTAGGACTCTCTGAGGCACTTAAAGATGAGTTAGACAGCGTGATTGGCGTGTGACGTCTATACGGCGGAGGAGCCTAGCGCTAGCTCTGGTGGAGGTGTAGAGACAGCGCGTCTGAAGATGTCTCGTGGGGTGAGAGACCACGGAGACTCGGATCAAAACCAGGTGTTCAGCCGCTCTCTGGTCTAGACTGCCCGGCCGCTCCAAAACCCCCCCCCCCGCCGCAGCTGCAGCAGCGGGAAGCCTCCCTGCGAGACTCCCGGATCGGAGGAGCGGCAGCCGGGTACAGAGCTACTCAGCCGCCCCGACGGGCTGACGAGAGGCCAAGAAGCAAGTCCCGGTGGAGGGACCAGAGGCAGGAAGCATCAGCCTACCCACGGTAGTGCGCTACCACCTGCAACGGAGCGAGAGGGAAGATCCCAGCTAAGCTAACCCCAAACTTCATCTACAGCAGACTGGCAGTACACTGACAGAAGAAGAAAGGTATGAGAAGTTATATTGATGTATATGCAACCTGTGTTACAACTAGCAGCATGAACTTTGAACTGTGTTACTGTGAGCAATAGAGTGGGGCTGCCTGACAGGAGAGAGGAAAGCAGGAAGATATATGCCTTTTGCTACACAGGTGCACACTGACACTTTTCCAGCACTGTAAAGGGTTGGCTGAAATCAAAAAATTCCTCATGTCCTTTTCCCCCCAAATATAATGCTGTGAACGAAGTTACATATGTGGACTTGAGTTAGGCTCGGTAAAAAAAAAAACAAAAAAAAAAAACACAGGTTTAGCAGCACCTCCATCTGACCCAGAGCCGAATTTTATTGTTGTACTGGGTGAGGTCGGCATAGACTTGTAGGATTGTATGAACCATCTCCAGCATAAACCTCTCCCTAACCTCTCCCTATATATCTAAGTTAACGTTGGTAAGCTGAAGACCTATCCTTTCTCAACTAGAAGCCGGTCGGGCCATCAAAGATAGGAGATATACAGCAGGACGTGTTCGGAGGAGCAGGGGATACGATAGAAGGCCGGGTTAATAGACATGCCAGAGCTTAGATTTATCTCCTACAATGTGAAAGGGTTAAATTCGCCTAGTAAAAGACATAAAATATTAATATTAGGTTCCCTCAATGGTTCTATGGAGACTCTCCTGACAGGGGGTCGAGGGGAGTCGCTATTGGACTCTCAAAGGTTTCGAATTTTTCCCTAAGAGAGAGAGAGCGATAGACCCCGATGGCCGTTATATTCTCTTAAAAGGTAAACTGGGATCTAGGGTGATTACATTAGCGAACGTTTATTGTCCCAATAGGAAGCCTACGTTTTTTTTGGGTCAAGTACTGAAAAAACTGTCAGAATTTGGAGAGGGGGAAGTGGTCTTGGGAGGGGACTTAAATTTCTGCGTTGACCCGGAGCTGGATGGTACGCCCCGTGCCCAGGGAAGGTGTCACTTAGGGCCATCAAGCGCAAGCTATATCGATGCCAATTAATGGATGTTTGGAGACTCCAGCACCCTAAAGAGAGAAACTGCACCTTCTTCTCCCCTGTGCACGGGACCTACTCCAGACTAGATTCTTTTTTTGTAGACCATAGTTTGTTGGAATGGATCAAAGAAACAAACATAGAAGTAACGACCCTTTCCGACCACTTGCCGATTACGATGCGGGTCACAATACCAGAGGCGCAGGGGCGACTCTTCTCGTGGAAACTGAACAAGGACCTATTGAGGGATCCTGGAGTAGTGGAGAGACTACAAGACAAGGTCGACTTTTTTTTTTAAAACAAATGACACGGGGGATGTGTCACCAGCCATATTATGGGATACACATAAAGCCTATGTCAGGGGTATCCTGGTGTCAATAGGTGCAGGTTTGAAAAAAAGGAAAAGAGAAGAAAGAGGAAAGTTGATAGAGGAGATTTTTTCCTTGGAACAAGCACACAAAAAAACAAAGGGCCAGGACCAAGATGGATATCATCTATTAGTCGCCAAGAGGGAGGAGCTAAGGGACACGATGGAGCAGGAGGCCAAGAGAGCTATAAACGTTATAACTAGGAACAACTACTACTGGGATAACAAGCCCAGTAAGCACCTGGCCAGATTAATTAGGAAAAAAAGAAGCAGAAATTATGTAGAGAAAGTACTTAGCAAAGGAGGGGAGGAGAGAGTGACTAGCGACGCTATAGCAGAAGAGTTTAAAAAGTTCTACGGTGACCTCTATTCAATAGGGAAACAGGGGTCGGGGGATACTGTTCGACCAGATAGGGGTAAGGAATTTTTAAAAGAGGCGGGACTAGTGGGCATGTCAGCTGAGGATAGGGACCTCTTGGATAAACCCATTGAGGAAGAGGAAATACTAGCTGCCTTAAGGGACTCACCGAAGGGAAAAAGTCTAGGTCCGGACGGTTTCACCTCTATCTATTTAGAAAAAATGAAACACATTCTGGTCCCTAGGTTATGCCGGTTCTGGAATGAACTCGGTACCGGATGTGGAATGACAGCTGAAGCATTAACCGCCACAATCACCCTGATTCGGAAAGAAGGGAAAGATGCTAGGTTGTGTTCAAGTTATAGACCAATTTCTCTGCTAAATGCAGATGTCAAGCTATATGCAAAAGTGTTGGCGAACAGATTGAAAGAGAAAATGACAGCATTGGTGCATCCGGATCAGGCGGGCTTTGTCAACGGGAGACAGTGTAGGGACAATGGGGTGCGGGTGGTGTTACTATCAGAATTCTGCAAACAAGGCGGGCCCCCAGCTCTATTTCTGTCAGTTGATGCTAAAAAAGCATTTGACAGGGTAGACTGGGGGTTCATGATAAACACCTTGGAAGCCTTGGGGTTTGGTCAGAGGTTTATCTCCTGGGTTAAGGTCCTCTATAGTAGCCCGGCAGGGATGGTGAGAGCTAATGGGGCGATATCAAAACCCTTCAGGATGTTCAATGGAACAAGGCAGGGCTGCCCTCTTTCCCCGCTTCTGTTCGTCTTGACCCTTGAGCCCCTGTTGTCCGCTATCCATAATAGTCCCGACTGTAGGGGTATAAGGGTCGGAACAGAGGAACACAAACTAGCAGCTTTCGCTGATGATGTTCTGTTCTTCATTACAAACCCCAGAATAACTCTCCCCAATATGCTCCAGATTATTAGAAAGTATGGAGAAGTTTCGAATTTCAAAATAAACTCCAGGAAATCTGAATGTTTGAATATAAACCTAGGCAAGCAAGAAGAAGATCACCTAGCTGCTGTCTTCCCTTTTCATTGGAAGGGGGAGATTAAGTACCTGGGGATTAAACTAGCTAACACCTTTATTAAACTATTTTTAAAAAACTTTATTCCTTTGTTAGACGACATTAGGCAAGAAGTGAAAAGATTACGAGCCAGACCCCTTTCGTGGTTTGGGCGAGTAAACGCGGTAAAAATGAGCCTAACGCCCAGAATTTTGTATACAGTAAATTCCAGATGCTGCCCATTCCTCTACCAAGATATTATTTAAAAGCCCTTAGGAGTCTAATAAGCGAAGCTGTCTGGGGTGGCAAAAAAACATGCATTGCCCACGCAATATTAAGTAGGTGGAAAAAAAAAGGTGGAATAGCGTTACCAGACTTTAACAGATACTACATTTCAGTAGTGTTGTCAGGGATCACGTAATGGTGTAAAAAAGGAACGGACAAGCGTTGGGTTCACATTGAGCACCTGTTGAGCAACACGAATTTAGGACAGTCACTTTGGAACCCCCCAAAATTTAGAGCACTGAGCACGTACACATCTTTATTAACGTATAACACATTTAAATACTGGGACATGATACACTTTCAGCAAAAATGGACATACAATTCACCACTGATACACATGAAAAATAATGCCTTTTTAAACCGGGGAGGAGGGAGGTGGGAGGGAACTGGTTGAAGGGAGACTCTATCCAATTAAAAAATTTTATAAACAAGGGGCAAATTAGCACATTTTCAGAATTCTAGAAGTCTAGAACCTAATCTATGGGTGATGAATGGGTGGAGGTACCTTCAGCTCTCCCACTTCATTGAGAGACTTCCGAAACCTCTCAGGAGTATGGAGGAGCTCAGACCGTTCGAGCAGCTCGGCACGAAGGATCAGACAGGCGGGGAAATAACGCAAATTTATAAGATTTTAGGAACAGAGCAGGAGCTGGAGGTACCGCAATACATCAAAAGGTGGGAGCAGGAATTGGGGTCACAATGTAATAGAACTGTGATAGATAAAATCCTGAGGATGGCCCATTACTTAGCAGTAGATACTAGGAGAACAGAAAGCCACTATAAATTCCTTGCAAGATGGTATGCCACCCCGGACAGGGTAACCATGTCACTTTTTATACATATTAATGTGGATGTGTATGAGGAAATATCCCCGGTGGGAAATGTATTGTTATAAAATGATAAATAAAGATTAAAAAAAAAAATAAAAATAAAGATGAGTTAGAATCCCCAGTTCTTTTGAGAACCTGATCCAATTGCCCATCCAGATAGATCGTCAGCTGAGGGAACGAAGATCTGGGAGGACCAGTCAATTTCATCCTATGTGGATGTTGCCCAAAGTACCTAGCAGTCCATCTATTCCCGCTTCCCCATCACCCGCTGCCACCACTGAGGCTCCAGAGCCAATGCAGATAGGCCTGTTTCGTTCACCACTGTCACCAGAAGAGAAGCAGCGTTGTCGCCAGAATAACCTCTGTCTATATTGTGGGGAAGCCGGCCACTATGCAAACATGTGCCCTAACAAGATCCATAAGTCTGACTCTTCTCATCACAATCCCTGTGCATTGACTTTAACGAGATCTGCTCACATTGCTGTTCCTGTATCACTACAGCTTCCAAAAGGGGTACACCGGGTCCAGGCTATAATTGACTCAGGTGCCTGCAGCTGCTTCATTGACCATGCCTTTTTCCTGCAAAACCACATTCCACTAAAACCCAAACAACAACAACTCTCCATACAGTTGGCTGATGGGTCAAATATCAAATTCAGGCCTATCACCCATGAAACACAACCTCTGTCTGCTAACATACTACCCAACCACCAAGAACTGTTATGCCTGGATTTAATTTTCTCACCATTATTCCCGATCATTCTGGTGATGCCATGGCTGCAGGCCCATAGCCCCCAAATTAATTGGGTTACAGGCAGGGTGATCTTCCAGTCCTCCTATTGTCTCCAGAATTGTCTCAAGACCTCACACCATGCAGTTCCAGTCATCGACTGTTTAAAATCTGTATCCGAAACCCAAATCCTTGTCTCATCTGTATATCACAACTTCCTGGATGTGTTTGACAAGCAGAAGGCAGATACTCTTCCCCCTCACCGGGTGTCAGGGACTAACCCACAGGAGAACTGACATCTATGGCCAGCAGAATCTTGTATCAACAAACATAAATTCTCCAGCGCTAATGCGCATGCGCACACGCACGCAGGCGAGAGCTGTCAGGACAGTGTATTCTTCAGTGTGCGCGCGCCAAAGCACATGCACTCAGTGAGAGACTCCGAGCGCCGGTATACTATTTAAAGCATGCTGCAGCAGTCACCAACTGCTGCATGATCTTCAGCTTCTTGTATATTCCTGAGTTCCTGTTCCTATTGTCTTGGATTACCTGCTAACGACCCGGCTTGTCTTGACCTATCTGATCTGCATTGACCCCGACTTGACCCATGGCTTGCTCCTGTTACTCCGCTCTGATCTGCTGCACTGTGTATGACCCCTGGCTTGTTCCATTGACTTTGCTATTGCTTGCTGTCCTGTGTATGAACCCCGACCTGGCTCCTGACACTGCTCCTGGTACTCCCTGCTGCATGATCTCATCTGGTACTTCCGAGCTACCCCTGCCTAGCAGTCTACCCTGCTCATCAGCTGCCCACCAGTGGACCTCTCTGCTTCATCTCAGCTTGCCGCAGCCAGCAACCCCTGCCGCTTTGAGTATAGCTCCCCCTGTGCCACCTTCAGGGGGCACTCTGCACTTAGTCGCAAGGGAAGCCCTCACAGCATTTCAGCCTTTGATCAGGTACATGATAGTATCATGCAGCAGTAATGTCAGAGGCTGACGGAGGTGCTTTCCCGCTCAAGACTCTGTGCCAGCAAGTCGCTGCACTTACCCAAGCAGTGACAAGCCTACAAGGACATTATTCCCAGTTGGAGATTCATCTTCAGAACCAAGCAATGTCTCCTAAGATGGTTCCACCCCCTGAACCAAAGGTACCAACTGACATGGAAATTTGGCTGTAAGCTATGCACACAGCCATATCTCCTGTGCTAATAAGCACCCATTTCCATCTTATGATATAATACCAATTTCGTCTAATGAAATAAATGCATCTTAACTAAAAACCCACGCATTCCAAGTAAACAGACATCAGCTCCTTCTTATAAACTAAAATATTCCGCGCTTAGGACGGTATGTAAAAGAGAACTGCAGCCCCCCCAAAAAATTGAAAACCACCGAAGTGTAATCCAAAAATTTTTTTTGAAAAACTCTAGTGGGGAATGTGGCGCTGTTCATAAAGTGTGTGTTAACAGGGAGTGTGTAGTGATAATATTGTGAGAAAGACTATGAACGGATGTTAAACACAACTTATCATGTGCATACCATAAATATCAAACATCACATAGTGTAAAAAAACAGACGTGCAAATGCGTTGTAAATAATCATATAAGAAATACGTGCACTCAAAAAAGTAAATTATACCAACATGTGAGTGTGCGTGTTGGTGACGTGAATAAGCAGAAATGCAAAGAAAAACCACACAAAAATGTCTAAAAGATGCATAAAATAACAACAATGGTGTAGTAAATGATAAGTATAATAGTGCACCAAAATAGTCATAAATCAAGTCCAAATTGTGTAAGTGTCCTGCAGGTTGCTAAGGAGCCGGTGCGGAGGGAGAAGCGAAGCAACTGAGACAACCCAAAACAGGAAGGGGATCGCGGATCCGTAGAAGGGGACACCGATCGAATTCCATCAGTGGATTTATTTGCACTTGCCCACTACCCCTGCAGGGGTTGGGTCTTCCGGTGAGTGGGGACACAAGTGGGCATTCCAGAAGAAGAGTTTTAAACCACGATCACAATATATATATTTTTTATGGGATATTTTTTATGGGATTTTTTGGGATTGTCAAGACACTTTTTCACCGTTTTTCTCATTTTTTTGGACACTTACACAATTTGGACTTGATTTATGACTATTTTGGTGCACTATTATACTTATCATTTACTACACCATTGTTGTTATTTGTGCATCTTTTAGACATTTTTGTGCGGTTTTTCTTTGCATTTCTGCTTATTCACGTCACCAACACGCACACTCACATGTTGGTATAATTTACTTTTTTGAGTGCACGTATTTCTTATATGATTATTTACAATGCATTTGCACTTCTGTTTTTTATACTATGTGATGTTTGATATTTATGGTATGCACATGATAAGTTGTGTTTAACATCCATTCATAGTCTTTCTCACAATATTATCACTACACACTCCCTATTAACACACACTTTATGAACAGCGCCACATTCCCCACTAGAGTTCATCAGCTCCTTCTTACATTCTCAGCTCAGCATGACTGCCTTTCTCCAGCTCGCATGCCCTTTTATTACCTCAAAAGCTTTCACAAACAGGAAGTGATGGTTCCAACAGCCAATCACTTCTTACATTGCAAGTGACATCACAGGAAATGAACACAGGATGTGAATGACCATATAAGGATGTAACAGAATGTGAGAACAGAAACCCTTCCAATAGGGTCAAATACAGAACCAATCAAAGACATGTATACATTCAAAATAGGAATACAGTAATGACGTGTGCAGACGGCGGTGTGCAAAACCATGTGGCGAGCACATGGCTTTGAACACAACCGTGTGCACACTCCCACTGTTACCAGTGATGCGAACCATACAAAACTATGGCTCAGTGGTCCATAATTTTCATATAGTTATGCTATAGTTCCCATGTACGCAGACATGTATGCTCGGAGTCATTAATGCAGTCGCCATGAGGTGGCCAAGTTCTTGATGAATGCATAATCTAACATCCCTAAAAAGAGCAACAGATCTGCCATGTCCACGGGAAGGTTTACGCGTCTAATGGTCTTCCACCAGCGTCTGTATGTGCGAATACCTTCATATGAGAGTATTGCAGCAAAACTGACACTGGGGGGCATCTGACAACATACATTAATAAAATTTTCCACAACACTACTCCTGAACGCTTCTCTGGAGACCGAAGGAAGTTCCGAGCATTCAAGGATACCTGTTTACTTTACCTGGCCCTCCAACCAAGAACTTTCTCCCTAGAAACTGTTAAGTGGGATTTGTTATTTCCCTGCTGTGCAATGAACCCCAGTCTTGGGCCCATCAGTTATTGGAGCCGTTCCTGCACCCTCCACTCTGGTCACGTCCAACAAAGGGCCTATGCAAATTGGCGCAGTTCACTCTGCTCTGACCCTTAACTAGAAACTTAATCGCCGGCAAGCTAACCTATCTTTCTATTGCCGAGAATCCGGACATATTCGTCTCAACTGTCCAACAAGGCCCAGTAGATTTCCTTTCTGCAACTCTACTAGCCTCAAAGTCCCAAAACCTTCTCCGACTCATCTTGTTCTCCATATCGCATTACAGTTGTCAAGAGGAGAGGTCAGACTTCCAGCAATAATTGATTCCGGGGCTTGCAGTTGCTTTTTGGACATTTCCCTGGCTAAAGACTTTCAGATTTTACTTGGAAGAAGGAACATAAACTTAAAATGTATTTGGCTGACAGATCGACACCGCAGTTTGACCCAGGCCATCAATAATTTATTTGTTTTGATGTTCTTTGTTCTCCAATGTTCCCTGTAATTTTGGGACTCCCTTGGCTACGGGCACACAACCCTCAGATAGACTGGAACACAGGGAATATCTCTTTCAAGTCAATCTATTGCCACCAGCATTGTATCATACCTGAACCTGTAGCACATTCCAGTTGCCTTACCGTCCAGCTAGTTTCCAATTCTAGCCAAGACGTTACTCCAGTTTACCATGACTTCTTGGATGTCTTCGATAAGAAATAAGCCGACACTTCACTCTTACGATTGTCCAATCGAGTTGTTGCCTGGTGCGGAGATCCCCTTTGGTCAAATATTTCCACTTTCATAGACTGAGCTTGAGACTCTATGTCAATATATTGACGAGAACTTAGAGAGAGGGTTCATCCCCAGCTGGTGCCGGGATATTCTTCTTGGAGAAGAAAGACCATACCCTTGGGCCTTGTGTGGACTACAGGGAACTTAACAAAATCATGGTCAAAAATCGTTACCCTCTCCCGCTGGTTCCCAAGCTTTTTCAGAGATTCCATTCTGCCCAAGTTTTTACTAAGCTGGACTTACGAGGCACCTACAACCTTGTGCGCATCAGGAAGGGAGATGAGTGGAAGACCGCTTTCAGAACTCATTTCGGGCATTTTGAATACCGTGTTATGCCTTTCAGACTATGTAATGCCCCAGCGACCTTTCAACATTTTGTAAACAATATCCTTAGAGCGTTCCTGGATCATTTCCTGATCGTATATTTGGATGACATCCTCATCTTCTCTGACACTTTGGAGTTACATAGAACCCACGTCCGGAAGGTACTATCTACATTGAGAGAACACAGGCTCTATGCAAAAGCAGAAAAGTGTCAATTCGAACAGACCTCCATACAATTCCTGGGCTTAATTATTTCCACATCTGGGATAGCTATGGACCCTCAGAAAGTATCTGCTATTCTGGAGTGGTCAGCCCCTACCGACAAGAAAGGTATCCAAAGATTTGTCGGGTTCGCTAACTTTTATCGGAGATTTGTAAAAGACTTTTCTGGTATTATTGCCCCATTACTCAGCTCACTTGCCAGCATACCCGTTTCCAGTGGTCCCAGGAAGTCCAAGAAGCTTTTGATAAACTAAAGGCTCTATTCACCTCGGCCCCCATTCTGCAACATCCAGATCCAGCCTTGCCCTACGTTTTGGAGGTCGATGCATCGGAAGTCGCCATTGGAGCTGTCCTATCACAAAGCCAAGGCCCTAAAGCTTTACTACACCCTGTAGCATTTTTCTCCCGAAAACTAAGCCAACTGGAAAGAAATTATAATGTGGGGGATCGGGAATTACTGGCAATAAAAGCTGCTCTCGAAGAATGGCGATACCTACTTGAAGGCGCAGCTCACCCCATCATGATATTGACCGACCATAAGAACCTCGAATATCTCAGATCCGCCAAACGACTAAGACCACAGCAAGCCAGATGGGCCTTGTTCTTTTCAAGGTTTAACTTTCACCTTACTTACCGTCAGGGGTCCAAGAATGGGAAAGCAGATGCCCTCTCACGCACGTTTCTAGAAACTCCAGAGACTGTGGCCCCTAGTACCATCTTGTCCCCTCAGAATTTCCTTTTAATTCAACCTGATCTAAGATCAATCCTTGAACAAACCTCTGCACAATGCTCTGAATCTGAAGTATCTGCATTCAGAAGGCAGGAAGGACTCCTGTGGCACGGGGACAAGATCTTTGTTCCCGTGGGAGCCAAGCTTCAGGTCCTCAAGACCTTTCACGAACACCAGCTTGCCGGCCATTTCGGGATCCATAAGACTACTGAGCTGATTCAGCGATCCTACTGGTGGCCTAACCTGAGGCAAGACTGTAAGGATTTCGTAGGCTCCTGCACAACTTGTGCCAGAAGTAAGGGAAGCTGCACCCAAGCCTGGGGTCTGCTAAGACACTACCTATCCCAGACCACCCCTGGAAGATGCTGTCCATGGATTTTATTGTGGAGCTGCCCCCATCCGAAGGCTTTACCACTATCCTGGTGGTGGTCGATTGTTTATCAAAGATGGCCCACTTTCTGCCTCCACTAGGTACACCTTCTGCCATAGATACAGCAAATGTCTTTATTAAAGAGATCGTAAGATTGCACGGCTTGATAGACAGTATTGTATCCGACAGAGGAGTAAAATTTACTTCAAGGCTCTGTAAAGCTTTGAACTTTGAAATCTTTTTGTCGTCTGCCTGTCACCCACAGAGTAATGGCCAGTCGGAGAGGACAAATCAGACGCTAGAGTAGTACCTCCGCTGTTTTTCTACCTTCTCTCAAGATAACTGGGTAACCTTGCTGCCATGTGCTGAATTCGCCTATAATAATTTGGTGCATGCCTCCACCAATCAGTCTCCATTCTGGGCGAACTATGGATTCCACCGATCCTTCTTGCCTGATGTCACTCCAGAAGCAGTGGTACCTGATGTACAGGACAGGTTAACTTTCATTAAAGAAAATTTACAGGTTCTTTAAGAAAGCATAAAAAAATCACAGGAAGACTACAAAAAGTATTATGACAGGAAGAAGAAAGGTACACCAGTTCTGAAAGTAGGGGACAAAGTTTGGCTCTCCACATTGAATCTTAAATTGTCTTGACCCTCCCGGAAGCTGGGCCCAAGGTTCATCGGTCCCTTTGCAATTAAGAGAGAGATTAATCCTGTGTCTTTTGAATTGTCTCTGCCGAGCTCTTACAAGATTCACCCAGTCTTCCACGTCTCGCTGCTCAAGCCAATCAGTGCTGGCCCCTTTTCTGGAAGAGAAGATCCTCCTCCACATCCAATCACAGTGGGTGAAGAAACGGAGTTCGAGATGGAAGCCATCCTGGATTGTCGAAAGAGAGGTAGACAAATTCAATATCTAGTGAAGTGGAAGGGTTACTCACCAGAGGAGAGCTCTTGGGAACCTGCAAATAATGTTCATGCCCCTAAACTGCTATGTGAATTCTTCAGAAAATATCCAGAGAAGCAAGAATGCCTGGGCATCCGGAGGCTGCCCCTTGGGGGGGGCACTGTCAGGGACTAACCCACAGGCGAACTGACATCTATGGCCAGCAGAATCTTGTATCAACAAACAAAAATTCTCCAGTGCTAATGCGGATGCGCACAGGCGCACGCGCGCGGGCGAGAGCTGTCAGGACAGTGTATTCTTCAGTGTGCACGCGCACGCCAAAGCGCACACGTGTGCGCCAAAGCACGCGCACTACGTGAGAGACTCCAGGCACCAGTATACTATTTAAAGCATGCTGTAGCAGTCACCAACTGCTGCATGATCTTCAGCTTCTTGTATATTCCTGAGTTCCTGTTCCTATTGTCTTGGATTACCTGCTAACGACCCGGCTTGTCTTGATCTATCTGATCTGCATTGCTTGACCCTTGGCTTGTTCCTGTTACTCTGCTCTGATCTGCTGCACTGTGTATGACCCCTGGCTTGTTCTATTGACTTTGCTATTGCTTGCTGTCCTGTGCATGAACCCCGGCCTGGCTCCCTGCTGCACGATCTCATCTGGTACTTCCGAAGTACCCCTGCCTAGCAGTCTACCCTGCTTGTCAGCTGCCCACCAGTGGACTTCTCTGCTTCATCTCAGCTTGCTGCAGCCAGCAACCCCTGCCGCTTTGAGTATAGCTCCCCCTGTGCCACCTTCAGGGGGCACTCTGCACTTAGTCGCAAGGGAAGCCCTCCCAGCATTTCAGCCTCTGATCAGGTACGTGATGCCGGGTTTATGACTGCCCAATCGAACTATTACAAGGGGCAGAAATTCCATTTAGAAGGATTTTTCCTCTCTCAGAGCCTGAACTTTTGGTCCTTAAGGAATACATTGACGAGAACCTCAGAAAGGGGTTCATCTGACACTCCTCTTCTCCAGCCAGTGCAGAAATATTCTTCGTCGAGAAGAAAGACCATTCCCTCCGCCCATGTGCAGACTACAGGGATTTAAATAGAATAACGGTCTAAAATCACTACCCTCTCCCTCTGATCCCAGAACTGTTCCAGAGACTTTGTTCTGCAAAGATATTTGCAAAGCTGGATTTACGAGGTGCCTACAATTTAATCAGAATCCGTGAGGGGGATGAGTGGAAGAAGGCTTTCCGGACACGTAATGGTCTCTTCGAGTATCTCGTTATGCCATTCGGACTTTGTAACGCACTGGCTACTTTTCAGCACTTTGTCAATAATATCTTGAGAGATTTCCTAGATTTATTCGTGATTGTGTACCTGGATGACATTTTGATATTTTCGGCTTCTCTAGAATCATATCGTGACCATGTGAAACAAGTTCTCCTCAGACTGAGACAGAACGGACTTTACGATAAGGCCAAGAAATGTGAATTCGAACGCCAGACCATTCACTTTCTTGGCCTGGTAATATCAACTGGGGTTGTGGCAATGGATCCTCAGAAGGTCTCAGCCATAATGTCTTGGTCACCCCCAACCGATAAGAAAGGGGTACAACGTCTTATCGGGTTTTTCAATTTCTACAGAAAATTTATCAAAAGCTTCTCCGGTATCATATCACCTATCACGCAGCTCACAAAGAAACAAAGCCGTTTTCAATTAACTGAAGCAGCTCAAGTTGCATTTGACAGGCTAAAGGGGTTATTTAACTCCGCTCCAGTATTCAAATATCCTGATCCTGCCTTGCCATACATACTGGAGGTGGATGCATCTGAGAACGCTGTGGAGGCCATCCTGTCCCAGCACCAAGGACCTAAGTCTTTAATGCACCCTGTGGCTTTCTTTTCCAAAAAACTAGGTTTATCAGAAAGGAATTACGATGTGGGGGACCGAGAACTCTTGGCAATCAAATCAGCCCTGGAGGAATGGTGTTACCTCCTGGAGGGAGCAGTACACCCAATATTGATCTTCACGGATCATAAAAATTTAGAATATCTCAGAACTGCCAAGTGCCTCAGACCCAGACAAGCAAGATGGGCTCTTTTTTTTTCACGTTTTAATTTTCATATTACCTATCGGCCAGGGTATAAGAATGTCAAACCCAAAGCATTATCTCGCATGTTCACGGAAGCCGAAGTTTCATCTCCACCAGATACTATCCTGCAAACTGGGAATTTTCTATTAACTCAATCTGATTTTGTGTCACAGATCCGTCAGGCATCCCTGAGAGCTTCCCTACCCCCATGCACGAAACTTCAAAAAAAAGATGGGCTTTACTGACAAGGAAATAACATTTTTGTACCACAAAACCTGCGCACCACCATCCTACAGGTCTGCCATTACTACCCTTTGGCAGGTCATTTTGGAGGATACAAGACTATGGACTTAGTTCAAAGACATTTCTGGTGGCCCAATCTAGCAAAGGATTGCAGGAATTATGTTAGTTCTTGCTTGACCTGCCTCAAGAATAAGAACAGTAAAAACAAAGCTTGGGAACTATTAAGACCACTGCCCATCCCTGAAAGACCATAGGATAAGATCGCAATGGACTTCATTGTCGAGCTTCCTCCTTCTGAAGGGTATTCGTCCATCTTTGTTGTGGTTGATCGCCTTTCCAAAATGGCACATTTTATCTCCATGAAAGGGACTCCATCAGCAACAGAGACTGCCAGGGTATTCATTAAAGAAATTGTTAGGCTCCATGTAAATCCCGATGACATTGTCTCTGATCGTGGAATACAGTTCACGTCATAATTCTGGAGAGCACTATGTGAAGCACTGGGCATCAAAATCAGTTTTTCCTCAGCCTATCATCCCCAGACCAACGGGCAGACTGAACGTATTAACCAGACGTTGGAGCAGTACCTACGTTGTTTCTCCTCTTTTACTCAGGAAGATTGGGCCTCATACTGCCCCTGGCGGAGTTTGCATTCAATAATTCTACTCACTCTACCACAGATCAGTGACCCTTCTTCTCCAATTACGGGTTTCATCTCTCCTTCTTGCCAACGCTAGTACAGGACTCTCTTTTGCCAGCTATCCAGGATAGATTAAATTTCTTTGTTACCAACAATCAGGTGCTTAGAGAAACTATCTCCAAGGCACAGGAAGATAATAAAAGATTCTTCGATAAGAGAAGAAGGAGGGAATTGGACTTTAAGGTTAGTGACCATGTATGGCTTTCAACTGTAAACATGAAACTGGCATGCCCTTCCAAAAAACTGGGACCTAGATACTTGGGGCCCTTCCCAGTCAAGAGGAAGATTAATCTGGTAGCTTATGAACTCGAACTCCCAGATTAATCTAGGATTCATCTTGTGTTTCACGCCTCGCTACTGAAGCCTGACGTAGCAAATCCCTTTCCAGATCGTGAAGTAGGACCCTAAGAAGCCATAATGGTGGATGGGGGAGGAAGAGTTTGAGATTGAGAAAACGACAAGGGCAGAATCAGTACTTAATCAAATGGAGAGGTGTTGGCCCAGAGGAAAATTCCTGGGAACCTGAGACAAATCTCCATGCCAAGAGACTTATACGGGCCTTTCATCGCTCCCACCCAGAGAAAATGGCTCAAGTGGGCATCCGGAGGCTGCCCTTAGGGAGGGGACAATGTCAGAGAACTCACATAGCTAGTGTTCGTCTCCATGCAGCAGCAGCTAATTCCCATTCCGCTAATGCCAATGCGCATGCGCGGAATCTCAGACAGAGACGAGCGAGATCCAGAGTGAGCATGCGCACTGGCGCATACATACACGCACACACGCACCCACCAATCCCGACACATGGCGCCCTATATAAACGGAGAGTCTGCCTAGTGTCAGTGCTGGATCGTCTTCAGCTTGTTCTTGTGTTCCTGATTGCTGTTCCTACCTGCTGACCTTGCTCCTGAAAACCCGGCTTCCTTGACTACTCTCCTGGATCACCCCTGCCTGTTCTTCTGCTTCTGCTCTTGCTACAGACCTTGGCTTGGATTAACGACTACGGCTCCGCCTCCTGATTGTGTATCTCACTGCCAGCCCGTTGCCAACCTCTGCCTGTCCCTGACTATGGTTCTGCCCTGATTGTCTGCCTCACTGCCAGCCTGTTGCCAAACTTTGCCTGTCCCTGACACTGCAGTTGATCCTGAGTCCATACTTACCTACCTGGCTCTCACTGAACAAGTCTAGTGATCAGTTTCCACGCCTTCTCCAGAGAGGTTCCTGTATCTCCAAGCTTCAGCCTTCTGCCTGCAGGCACCTGCACCCTTTCATCGCCCTAGCAGTCCCACTACCAGGGGTGCTTGGACCGGAACCATGCAAAAGGCCACCCTCAGCATTTCGGGCTCCACTGTAAGGTACGTGACATCCTCATAGAAGATTAATAGTTACCACTAAATGATATATTGCTCACACGTGCCATGGTTATATGTGGTATTACACCCCAAAATACATTCTGCTGCTACTCCTGAGTATGGGGATACCTCATGTGTGAGACTTTTTGGGAGCCTAGCCGCGTACAAGGCCCTGAAAACCAAGCACCGCCTTCAGGATTTCTAAGGGTATAAATTTTTTATTTTACTCCTCGCTACCTATCACAATTTCAGAGGACTTGAAATGATAAGATAGCACAAAATTCCCCCAAATTACCCCATTTTGGAAAGAAGACACTTCAAGACACCCCAAGCTATTAGTGACTCAACGTCCATTGAATATTCTATATTTTGCCACTAGTTTCGGGAAAATTAAAAAAAAAAATTATTTACACAAAGTTGTCACTAAATTATATATTGTTCAAACATGGCATGGCTATATGTAGAATTACCACCCAAAATACATTCTGCTGCTTCTTCTGAGTATGGGGATACCACATGTGTGGGACTTTTTGGCAGTCTAACCGCGTACAGGACCCCGAAAACCAATCACCGCCTTCAGGCTTTCTAGGGGTGTACATTTTTTATTTCACTCCTCACTGCCTATCACAGTTTTGGAGGCCATGAAATGCCCAGATAGCACAACCCCCCCCCAAATGACCCCATTTTGGAAAGTAGACACCCTAACTATTTGATGAGAGGCATGTTGAGTATTTTGCAGACCTTGTTTTTTGTGACAAAGTTTTGAAAATTGAAAAAAAAAATTCTTTTCTTTCTGCATTTTCAAAAATAAATGAGATCTGCAAAACACTCAACATGCCTCTCAGCAAATAGCTTGGGGTGTCTACTTTCCAAAATGGGGTCATTTTGGGGGGGTTGTGCTATCTGGACATTTCAGGGCCTCCGTAACTGTGATAGGTAACTAGGCTCCCAAAAAGTCTCACACATGTGGTATCCCCATATTCAGGAGAAGCAGCAGAATGTATTTTGGGGTATAATTCCACATATAACCATGCCATGTTTGAACAATATATCCTTTAGTCGGTGTAGTGGGTAGCACTCTCACCTAGCAGTAAAAAGGGTTGCTGGTTCGACCCCAACTGTGACACTACCTGTCTGGAGTTTGCATGTTATCCCCGTGCCTGCGTGGGTTTCCTCCGGGTACTCTGGTTTCCTCCCACACTCCAAAGACATGCTGGTAGGTTAATTGAGTTCTGTCCAAAATTGGCCCTAGTATATGAATGTGAGTTGGGGACCTTGGATTGTGGGCTCCTTGAGGGTAGGGACTGATGTGAGTGTGCGATGATTGTGTGGAGCGCTGCGTAAATTGACGGCACTATATGGGTACCTTAAAAAAATAATAATAATAGATGAGCATCTTAATAAGACACAATGTACAGGGATAGGGACAATTGTAGACACACACCCACACTCACTCAGGTTGAACTGGTGTCTTTATTCAACCTTACCAACTATGTAACTATGTATGTAACTATGTAACTATGTAACTTTGTGTAAAAAACAAAATGTAATTTTTCCGAAACTTGTGGCAAAATATTAAATTGTCCATGGACACAACATGCCTCTCAACAAAAAGCTTGAAGTGTCTTCTTTCCAAAATGGGGTCATTTGTGGGGGTTTTGTGCTATCTTGACATTTCAGGGCCTCCGAAACTGTGATAGGTAGTGAGAAAGTGAAATCACCATTTTACGCCCTTAGAATGCCTGAAGGCGGTGATTGGTTTTCGGGGTCCTGTACATGGCTAGGCTCCCAAAAAGTCTCACTCATGTGGTATCCCTGCACTCAGGAGAAGCAGCAGAATGTATTTTGGAGTGTAATTTGAGCAATAGATCATTTAATGACAACTTCGTGCAAAAAAATTTTCATTTTCCCGCAACTTGTGGCAAAATATAAAATATTCCATGGACACAACATGCCTCTTATCAAATAGCTTGGTGTGTCTACTTTCCAAAATGGGGTCATTTGGGGGGGGGGGGTTGGGCCATCTTGGCATTTTATGGCCTTCAAAAATGTGATAGGTAGTGAGGAAGTGAACTCAAAAATTTATACCCTTAGAAATTCTGAAGGCGGTGCTTGGTTTTTGGGGTCCTGTACGCAGCTAGGCTCCCAAAAAGTCTCACACATGAGGTATCCCCATACTCAGGAGAGGCAGCAGAATGTATTTTGGAGTGTAATGCCACATATAACCATGCCATGTTCAAACAATATATCATTTATGCTGTATACACTCGACCGGAATTTTCAACTGAACTGGTCCGACGGAACAAATCCGTTGGACAATTCGATCGTGTGTGGGTTTCATCGGACCTTTTCTGTCGAAAAATCTGTTGGACTTTAGAAATAGAACATGTTTCAAATCTTTACTGACGGACTCGAGTCCAATCGAAAAATCCGTTCATCTGTATGCTAGTTCGATGGACAAAAAAGGACGCAAGGGCAGCTATTGGCTACTGGCTATGAACTCCCTTATTCTAGTCCGGTCGTACATCATCACGTTAGAAACGATCGAACTTTGGTGTGATCGTGTGTAGCCAAGTCCATTTCATTGGAACTCCATCGGAACTCCGTTGAAAAGGCCTTCGGGGTTCAGTCCAGTGAAATGTCCAGTCGTGTGTACATGGAATCAGTGACAACTATGTGCAAAAAAAAAAGTGTAATTTTCCCGAAACTTGTGGCAAAATATAAAATATTCCATGGACTCAACATGCCTATCAGCAAATAGCTTGGGGTGTCTACTTTCCAAAAAGGGGTCATTTGGGAGGGGGGGGGGGTTGAACTGTCATGGCATTTTATGCACAACATTTAGAAGAATGTCACACATCACCCACTCTTCTAACCACTTGAAGACAAAGCTCTTTTTGACGCTTTTTTGTTTACATGAAAAAATATTATTTTTTTGCAAGAAAATTACTTTGAAACATTATATATTTTTTTAAAGAAAAGGCCCTACAGATTAAAATGGTGGGTGTTGCAATTTTTTTCACACAGTATTTTCACAGCAATTTTTTTTTTGGAAAAAACATACTTTTTTTTTTTTCTACTGCACTAAAACACATTATATTGGCCAAATGTTTGATAAAATAAAAAAGATGATCTTATGCAGAGTACATGGATACCACGACATGCTTTAAAATTGCGCACAAACATGCAGCGGCGACAAACCACATACATTTTTAAAAGCCTTTAAAAGCCTTTACAGGTTACCATTTTAGATTTACAGAGGAGGTCTACAGCTAAAATTACTGCTCTCGATCTGACCTTCGCGGTGATACCTCACATGCATGGTGCAATTGCTGCTTACATGTGACACCAGACCGACGCTTGCGTTCGCCTATATGCGTAAGAACGGGGGGACAGGGGTGCTTTTTTTTTTATTTATTTTGCTTTTTTTAATTTTATTTTTAAATGGTTCCTTTCATTTTTTAAAATCATTTTTATTGTTATCTCAGGGAATGTAAATATCTCCTATGATAGCAGATAGGTAGTGACAGGTACTCTTTTTTGAAAAAATTGGGGTCTATTACCCTAGATCTATCCTCTGCCCTCAAAGCATCTGACCACACCAAGATTGTTGTGATAAAATGCTTTGCCAATTTCTCAATGGCACTGTTTATATCCGGCAAAACCTAATTCATGAAATGCTCGTAGCTTCCGGTTTCTTAAGCCATAGAGATGATTGGAGTTGTTCTGGTCTCTGATCAGCTCTATGGTCAGCTTGCAGAACCACCGGCTGCATACTCAGGTTCTCTGGGACAGGGGAGCCCGAGATAACCATGGAAGACGTGGGGGGGGACATTCCCTCCCACTGCTTGTAAAAGCAGTCTAGAGGCTAATTAGCTGCTAGGATAGCTTTTACATGAAAGCTGACCGCTGGAGTGCGCATGGCCGCCTAAGCCCGGAGCTCCGCACCACCCCGGACCGACGAGCGGCATATCCCCGGCCCCAGCAGGAGGAGGACTATCTCAAGCATTCCCCCCGCTCGCGGAACAGCGGGGGAACACGGTAAGATGGCCGGCGCACAGGCCCGCCGTGATCTGGGCCCGCAATTTGCAGCGGTAGCGGCGGACGGGTCCACCAAGATGGCCGCCGACGGGGACACTGCTAGGCCTCACACAGCCTCTCTTCACAAGGGATCAGAACAGCATCCCATCCTCACCCCTCCGACCCTGACCTATGCCCAGGCAACACAGGGAGGCCACAACACGCTCCAGACCGAGCACCAGCACCAAGCTCCACAGGCTGCTCCCAGAGCCTCTCACAGCAGAGAGCAGGGGGATGATGGCGCTTCTCCCTCAGGCATTCCCCCTCACCTCTCCTCCTATACAGGCTTCCCACCTGGATACTCATTTCAGGACATATCTGTCATGCAAGAGGAACTCTTCTCCAAGTTTTCTACCCTCTTGGAAAGGGGCCTAGCCAATACTGCCTCCCAGATCACAAATGCTATTAAATCAGACCTCTCTAACCTGGGCTCTAGGATGGAGGCGATGGAAGACAAAATTGACCATACTGTCACCAGAACCAACCAGAACGCCGCACACCTCCAGTCAGTCCAAGAACAGCTAGAAACGGCCCTATCAAGAATTGACGAACTTGAGAACAGGTCCAGGAGGTACAATTTCCGAATTAGAGGCCTTCCTGAATCCTTCACGGATATCCCCCTCACGGTGCAGGACTTTATCTCGGACCTCATCCCCAACATCCCGCCCCATAGGCTGGAGCTGGACAGGGCGCACAGAGCCCTGGGTTCCCCGAGGAAAGACGGGACCCCGAGGGACATAATAGTTAAACCGCACTTCTACGCGGTAAAAGAGGAGGTAATGAGACAATCTCGCCTGAAGCCCAAGCTTCAACACCAGGGCCACCAAATTCAGGTCTTTGCGGACCTCGCCCAATCCACCATCCAAAGAAGACGCACCCTCAAACCCCTCCTGTCAGTGTTGATGGAACGAGACATCAAATACCGCTGGACATTCCCCTTCGCGGTAAAGTTCACCATACAAGGCAAGACCCACACTTTCTCCAATCTCCCGGAAGGTGAAAAACTTTTCCTCTCCCTCAAGCTGATCTCCCAGGAAGCCCCCATGGAGCTCTCCTCATCTGCCTCGGGCTCATCCAAACGCCCCCCCCCGGGCAGCCCAGTCTCTCCTCTCTGGAACAAGGGCCCCTCTAAGAGGAGCAAAGATGGCAAGCCCCCTTAACGGAGCAAGAAGACCCTCTTCTTACACACCCAGGCCTTTCACGGTCTTTCCTGTGGGGGACGTTCCCCCTTCTTTGAATGAGCTAACGCTCCTCTTTTCAATCCCAAGACCCCAACGAGACCTCAGGCACAGGTCCTCGATCTTAAAATTTTCTTTTTTTTCTACAGACGGGACTAAGTCTACGGATGAAATCCTATAAAGTATCCATCCTATGGAGAACAGTCCTCGCGATCCCTTGGCCTTTTCAAGGAGAGTTCGCTCCCCATCCCAATCTGAGACTTTTACCAACGAGACCTCAGTTCCTAATAGCCCTCAGTAACCAATTTCCTTTTCAGATCCAGGATCCAGGTTGCAGGTCACCTATGGTAGATGGTCATGCTCCTCCCACGACATTGAATTACCTTCTCCCCGTTGTTAATTTTTCTTTTTTGGTTTTTCCTTTTTTTTTTTTCTCTTTTTATCAGGTTTATTTCGGTTCTCAGCTCTGCTTGAATCTCTTTTATAGTTCTCACGAAAGTTTTTTCTGTACGGAAACAGCAGTATCAAATTGCACTTATTGAGTTGTAGATCTTACACCACGTTATGCAAATAGTATATATTTACGGTTCCTTAGAAGTATGGGTCCGGGGTGGTACCCATGCGCCTCCTCTCACCTCGAGGGCAACCACTGAGCCCCCGAAGAGTGAGACTTCTCTTGACCAATATGGACGAGGGAAGACTTAAATTGGAGTTTAAGCGGCCTGACACACCGCTTTCCTCCACGGGTCCTTCTAGAAGACCCTTGTCGCTACAGTTTTTGTCTTTATTGTTGTTGTTTTTTTTATTTACTTGTCTCTCCTTCTTCTTCCCTCCTCTTCCTCTCACCTTTTCTTTTCCTCCTAGCTGGCCGTCTGGAGATCCCCCGATCCCTCCCACAAGCTACTATAGCACGGACCCGCCCACCTTCTCGTTTTCAAGGAGCTCTCCCCATCACAAGGTAAGCGGCTGCTGGGCCGGTGATCACTCCTCTCTCTGTTCCCATGACTGATCAAGTGTCTAGAGGCCTGGACCTTAGGGTCGCCTCTCACAATGTGCAGGGACTCAACTCTCCTAGGAAAAGAAGGGTCGCCTTAGACCATTATAAATCCCTCAAACTGGACGTAGTGCTCCTTCAGGAGACTCACTTTCCGATTCGATACAGTCCCAAGTTCTTACACGCCTTCTACCCATCATTCTTCATAGCCAACGCACCAAACAAAACCAAAGGGGTAGCAGTACTTTTCTCTAAAAATAGCAAATTTAACCACATCTCTGACTTTAAAGACCCAGAGGGTAGGTTCATCCTTGTGAAGGGCACTCTGGAGGGAGTACTATACTCCATAATCTCTTACTATGCCCCTAATAAGGGCCAAGCATCCTTCTTCCAGAACCTCTTTGCAACTCTTGGCCCCCTCCTGGAGGGGAAAGTCATTTGGGGAGGGGACTCAAATGTAGCGTTTGACCAGGGTCTAGACAAAACCAACCCTCTCAAAGGAAAACTAACACGCCCCACCAAACTAAGCACTAGAATAGCTAAAATGATCCACTCCCAGGGGTTAGCAGATATTTGGAGGGAGCTGAATCCCACCTCCAGGGACTTTACTCACTTCTCCTCGCCCCACCAGACCTACGCAAGGATAGATCACATTCTTATCCAGACTAATCTCATTCCTCTTGCCACCAAAGCCAAAATCCTAGACATAGTCTGGTCGGACCACTCATTGGTCCTCCTGTATCTGAAAAATGTGCTATCACGTAGTGGAGGCTCTTACTGGAGACTGAACGAGTCTCTCCTGGGGGATCCAGTTCAAGCCAAATTAGTAGCAGACGCGATCAGGGAATATTTTCGGTTGAATGATGTGGGTAATATCTCCCCCGAAACACTATGGGCAGCCCACAAGGCCTCGGTCCGTGGCGAGCTTATCAGATTAGCCACTAAAGTTAAAAAGGAAAGGATGATAGACATTCTCAGGCTGGAACAAAAATATATTGCTTTAAAAACCGAACACAAAAAATCCCCGTCTAAAAATCTCAATGACAAATTAGACACAATTAGATTGGAACTCAACCTAGCTTTAACGGCAAAAGCTGAAAAACACATTAGATGGAGCGGTGCTAAATTCTACCGCCACAAAGACAGAGTAGGGACAATGCTAGCCGCGAAACTCTCCCCCAAGTTCCAATCTCGCACTTTCCCCAAAGTGCGCATAGCGGGTCAACCCCCCACGGCCAATCCATGCAAAATCATGACAGCCTTCCATGACTTCTACTCAGGCTTATACAAAGCCACGCAAACACAGAGCGACAGTTCGACCGTCTCCTTCCTCGAGAATGTCAAACTGCCATCTCTTTCCAAAGACCACAGAGACCTGATGGAGGAGCCCTTCTCCTCAGACGAAATTAAGGAAGTTATCAAAAACCTCAAGACAGGCTCGGCCCCCGGGCCGGACGGCTTGTCAGTCCCTTATTACAAAAAGTTCGGGGATATACTGGCCCCTCACATGGCCAAATTTTTCAACTCTAAGAGAACGGGATCCCCATTGGACCCCCACTTGAATACAGCATTCATAACAGTAATACCCAAACCAAATAAGAACCACGAAGAAGTAGAGAACTATAGGCCCATTTCCCTTATCAATAACGATCTCAAGATACTCACCAAAATCTTAGCCAACCGTCTAGCCTCCTTCATCAAGCAGTACGTTCACAAAGATCAGGTAGGCTTCATTCCAGGAAGGCAGGGTCCAGATCAAATTAGGAGAGCGGTGGACATTGTCTCCATTCTCCAATCAAATTGGGATGGGGGCACTAAACAAGCAGGTATGTTGTTGTCACTAGATTTACATAAGGCCTTCGACTCGATCGAATGGCCTTACCTTTTCTCCATCCTGGAGAGATGGGGTTTCGGGGCTAGCTTCCTAGGGGTACTAAGATCCCTCTACTCCAATCCGGCGGCAATAATCCGACTGCAGGGACAATACTCCAAACCCCTTCAAATAATGAGAGGGACGAGACAGGGCTGCCCTCTCTCCCCTCTCATTTTTGCTATGGCCATCGAAACACTGGCAATAGCGATTAGATCAAACCCTAACATTCACGGCGTATCCTGTGGGGAACAAGTCCACAAGTGTGGGCTCTTCGCCGATGACATGCTCCTATTCATAACGTCCCCTATCACCTCACTCCCTAATTTATGCAAATTACTGAAAGATTTCTCTAACACCTCTGGCCTCAAAGTGAACTACTCTAAATCTTCTGCCTTAAACATCTCCCTGCAGCGGGGTACGTTTGCCGCTCTTAAAAGCTCCTTTGATTTCAAATGGAACGACCAATGGATAGATTACTTAGGAATCAAACTTCCAGCTAGGATAGAGCAACTATACCCCCTAAACTTCCCACCTATGTACCGGAAATTATCAGCTGATCTGGGAACTTGGTCCAAGGGTGAAATTTCCTGGCTGGGCAGAGTCCATGCTGTGAAGATGACTCTTCTTCCCAGACTGCTATATCTCTTCAGAGCCATCCCGATAAATATAACCAAAGAACACCTTTCCAATTTCCAAAAGAAGATCACCAAATTTATCTGGGGGGGGAGAGGACATAGATTTCAACAAAAAACCCTATTCCTTCCAAGAGACCAGGGTGGCATGGGGGCCCCGCAGCTTCACTGGTACTTTCAAGCGGCCAGGCTGGCCCAACTGTCCACGGTTTACTCCAGGACAGAGAAACCAGACTGGATCCAAATAGAGCGACAGGCTGTCCCCACATACACCCTGGACTATCTCCTCTGGACCCCCCCCAAACAGAGACCCCCAATTCTCTCCCCATCCTTATCTCAATCATTCCATTTATGGGATAATTTAAGAAAAAATCCTGCATTAATATCTAGATGTCTTCCTTTAGCACACATATTCAACAACCCTGACTTTCCCCCTGGGTTGGATATTAAGGCTTTTCGTTGGTGGCTGGACAAGGGACTGTATCGAATCGGACACTTCTTCACGAATGAGGGTCCTATCTGCTTGGAGCAAGGAATAAGGCAACTGGAAATTCCACATTCTGAGCACTTCAGATTCCACCAAATTAGACATTTCCTCTGTCAACGTTGGAAAAGGGGAATCCCCTCACACAACGCCTTTACGCCATACGAATCATGGTGTGGTCACTCCTGTGAACAGAGAGGGGGGATCTCCGTCATCTACCAGTCACTAGCCTTGCACCCCCAAAAAACCCCCTATATGCTGGATTGGGAGAGGGATCTAGCCTTTGAATGGGAGACCTCTAAATGGAGATGCTCCTTCGACAGAGCCTTTAAAGGCATCAAAAACATCTCCTTAATCGAAGGAGGGGTTAAGGTCTTGACTAGGTGGTACCTCACACCTGTCAAGCTCTCCAGAATGTACCCAACAGCTGACCCCAGGTGCTTTCGGGGGTGTCAGCTAGTGGGCACAATGGCCCATGTGTGGTGGGAATGCCCCAGACTAAGGCCCTTCTGGAACAAGATTTTTTCCCTGATAAGGAAAACGACTCAGATCCAAATCCCGAAATCCCCTACCATAGCTCTTCTTAATGACAACCTGCCCGGGTTGCCGAAGAACTCACGCAAACTGACACATTTCATACTCTTAGGTGCACAACTTACCATCGCTAAGGCCTGGAAACAGCACAAAGTCTCGGTGAAAGCAGCTATCCACAAAATATCATGGATCATGTCCCAAGAGAAACTGGCTAGCATTTTAGATGACAAAACTAAGCAATTTGAAGCTATATGGGAGCCCTGGGCAAAATTCGTCGGCATCTCTCTCATACCAGGAGTCCCACCCCAAAACTAACAGGGATCAACTTATGAGGCGGGGACCCCTCCAGACGGACGGCTAACATTTCTCTCACTCTCTTCCTTTCTCCTCTTCCTCCTTTCTGTCCTTCCAAATGTATTTTGTTTGATCCAGTCCCTCTGCTGGGGGAAACTAGGATAGTTCAATGGGTAATGACTGTATTGTGCTTTCTGACCAGTTTTACTTCATTTCAAGACAATCATTACTCATCTCGTAGCTTGTTCCTCTCAGATAGGGGGTAGTCTCCACTGCATTATTATATTGATCCTTGAGAACCTAGGACCCTTGGTCAATACCGGGTCAGGAGGGGAGGGGGGCTCGCACTGTGCACAGAATGATCCCGTCAGGGGTGCCGGTGCGACCCCCTAGCGCCTCACTAGACGCCAGACAATCCCCCTAGGGAAAACGTTCTATGTTCGCATCAGTTGCTAGGTTTCAAGTTTTGATTACTATACACCAGAGTTATACATAGTCAATGTGCCTTATAAATGATAACGCTCTAGCCCCAGCAGGCGTATCTTATGCACCAGAGGATGTTACAAGATATGTGATTTGTAATCCTGTATTGTATTTTATTTTATGTTTTATAATTTCTTGTTTTTGTACAAAACCAATAAAAGATTTTGAAAGTAAAGAAAGCTGACCGCTGGCTGAAAAGAATGATGATACCTAAACCTGCAGGCATCATTCTGGTATAACCACTCAAAATCCAGCAACATACCAGTACATTGCTGGTCCTTGTTGGGCATACATTGTAATGTTCTTTTTTTCATGCAGCCTGTGGGCTGAACGAAAAAAAGAAATTGATCGGTGGGTATGCCCACCATTAGAATACCGCCCATCATTCACCCACTTTTAATGATGGGCATACATGCACCATTTTTTTTTAAACTATGGAGGTGAAATCACCTCCTACAGTGCTGGAGACGCTGATTTACGTATAGTGGGAGCAAACGCTGTTGCTGTCAAGATAAATAAATCACTGCTGCAGCTGAATGGCGTACCTGCTAAGCAAATGATGGTTAACAATAAAACAAAGTAACATTACAGTATAACAGTAAGACATACCATACCTGCAAAGCAAATACAATAAAACATAGTAAAAATAAAACATTTTTTAACGCAATCTGTGCCTATGCTTCGGCATATATGCTCTTTTTTTTGTGATGGTGAAATCACCTTCTACAGCGCTGAAGTCGCTGATTTACGTATCATGGGAGCAAACACTGTTGCTGTCAAGATAATTAAATCAGTGCTGCAACTGAATGGTGTACCTGAAAACAAAAAAATGGTTAACAATAAAGCACAGTAAACAATAAAGTATAAAAGAATTACATACCTGAAAAGCAAACATGATAAAATATAGTAACAATAAAACATTGCATTGTGGAATACAGTAGAAAAGAACAGAACAATAGAGAGAGAATAGAGAGAGAGAACAATAAAACGACCACTGTTTTCCTTATATATATATAACTGTAACGGTTGTAGTGGTTGTAATGCCGCATACACACAGTTGGGCTTGCCAACGGGACAAGCTCCATTGGCATTTCCGATGGAAAAATTTAGAGTATGTTCTCTATCTAAGTCCATCGGAAAAAGAAACAGAAAAAGTCCGATGGGGCTTTTTCTGTTGGAAATTCCGACCGTGTGTACGCGGCATTACGGTTGTAGTGGTTGTAACGGTTCGGTTCCAGGTTCCAGTCTCTCAAAATGCGATGGAATCTTTGGAGACCCTGTGAAAGTGTGTCCTTGTCTGTGCAGTGCTGTACCCTATGCTAATACTCCACTAGTGTGTGGTAGCATTCAAAACATTCACCAATGGGTGGGGCGTGGCTACCGCCGAGCAGTGTGGACGCCTGAACAGATATCTCCAGCACCAAGCAGAATACCAAGAGTTATCACCGCTAATCCATGATCACAGGATGGCTACGAATGACCCTCACACATCGGGGTACCAGCCGGGCTTGTCCCGGAAAAGAAAGGATTACAGGCAGCCGAAGAAATTAACTGATTTCTTCACAGTGCCACCTGGAGGACAAATCCAAGATGGCGTCTGCGGCTCCTCATCACACAGCACAGCTGCATATACAGATCTCCCTGATGCAGATGAAGAGGCAATATCCCCCCCCCGCCAGAAGATAATCCAACCTCCCCTTCAACTCCACAACCATCCTCAGCGAGCAACAGCCCTGCTAAAGTGCGGATGCACTTGGAGTCCGGACAGCATCACCCTGAGGTAAGCCCTGCTCTGGACACTCTCCTCACACAGCAGGTCCAGCTATCCCCTATAGCAGCATTCCCTAGTTCTAACATGCCTGTCCTTGACACAACAATGAAGGAGATGCTCATGCATAGTGACATTTCCACCATGTTTAAAAAATTTAAAGATGAAATTTCCTTTATGGATCAGAAAGTTGATCACATTGAACAACGTATGAATGTCATGACAGAAACGGTTAACGACCTGGCCGATGCGCACAACCACACTCGAGATTAACAACACTGGGTCAGAGCCAAGATGGCGGACCTCGAGGACAGGTCCAGACGTAACAATGTCAAAATAAGGGATATACCTGAGTCAATTTTACCACCTGATCTCAAACCCTACGCTAGGAAGTTGATAGCTACACTCCTGCCTGACCTGTCCCGGATGGAAACTATCATCGACCGCATTCATCGCCTTCCTAAACCTCCGCATCTGTCCCTAGGAATGTCTTGGTGCAAATCCACTTTTATCATGCAAAAGACATGCTCCTGGCCAAAACAAGACATCTGGGGCAACTTCCAGCACCATACACGAAACTACAATTGTATGCAGACATTGCCCAATACACTCACGACAACTAAATACTATCACTAAATCAACCACTAAAACAACCACAAGATTCCCTACCAATGGGATTTAAGACCAAGCTCATTGTGAACAAAAATAGGGTCAAACATAATATTAATACTGTTGAAGAAGAAATCCAAATGCTACGCACTTGGGGAATCATTCCTGAAGGGATGTTACAACCCAGCCAGAAACACCATGAAAAGGACCACACTTCCAATAACAGCCGTCCTACAACTTCTGCAAACTCAGTACCAGGTTAGTGGTGATACCAAACACAAGCAAGATGTACAAGTACTGCATTCTGTCTCTGTGCCTGCTCGCAGCAGATAGTACGCAATCTTTCATCCTCACGATCACCAGCAGTTCCAAAACACACTGCTGATCCTTGTTTTCCCCCACCTCTATCGCTACCACTGTCTACCCGCAGTATATCCCATACCTCCCCTCTCACCCTCTTTTTTTTCTGAGAGCACAGGAGACAGTTCAGCTATGAACCAGCAGCAACAGCCTCTCAACGAGCCTGACTGACACCAAGAAGATACCACCTCGCTTTCCTTGAACGGGATATTCTACTCAACTAACTGTGAGTAAAGAACAACACACATTACGTCCACACTCATATACCCTGAATGCCAAAATTCTTATCACTTAATGCCAAAGGGTTGAATCACCCGGCCAAAAGAAAGTCTATGTGGCGCATCGCACTGGACTCCCACAGTGAAGTATTATGCATCCTAGAGACCCACTTTATGCAGAAAGCAGAACCAACATGTACCAATGCTCACTATAACCACATATTCATAGCCTCTGGCCCTTTGAAGAAGAATGGAGTTTTGATAGCCATTAAAAACTCTGTCACATTTACCCTGCATGATAGCATGGTAGACGAAGAGGGAAGATTCCTTGCACTTGACTGCACCCTAAATAATACCAGATACACCAGATCAGATTCCTAAAGAAGCTAATGAAAAAGATTAATACTTTCCGACATGGCCACCTCATTATATGTGGAGATTTCAACATGGTACCAGACAACACCATCGATACCTCCTCATGCAACAGCAGACTCTCATCCCCCATGGGGACCTTCATAAGGTCAAATGACATATATGATGTTTGGAGATGTCATCACACCACCGAGCGGGAGTACTCCCTTTTCTCGCCACAACTCATACACGCGGATTTACTTTTTTTGGTTGACAAATGGCTCTTACCCAAAAAAACTGATTCACACATATCCACTATAACGTGGTCGGACCACGCCCCAGTCACCATACCAACGGAGGACACACCAACCAAATCTCACCCCCTGATCTGGAGAGCCAATACCCAGATCCTACACTCGCCAGAACACTCTGACTATATCCAGAAAAGCCTAGAAGAATTCTTCAAGCTAAATGAGGGCACTGTATCTAACGCAACCACTTTGTGGAATGCCCATAAGGCGTTCATAAGGGGGATCATTATGCAAGTGAGTACAAGAGAGAGGAGGAGGAGAACACAGCATTTAGATACTCTCACCTCCAGTATTAGAACTCTAGAGGCACAAAACCAAACTTCCCCAGACCCTTCACTAAAAATTGAACTGTCTCACCTAAGACAGGAGCTGAGAGCACACCTATTAGACACATTTGAAAAAGCGCAAACACATTTTAAAGCCATACATTATTCCACAAGCAACAAGACTTTAAAAGCCATGGCCAACAGATTGAAAGGAACATTATACCAAATCCAAAATTTCACATCTTTACCATCCTACTACACAGAAAAAACGACTAGAACCACAAGCTATTGCTGGCACATTCAGCCTCTATTATAGTACATTGTACAACCTGAAAGATGATCCTACTACCACACAATCTTCCATACACGAAATAGAAGCATTCTTAGAAGAAATTGACCTTACCAAATTAACACAAGAATAGCTCAATACACTTAATGCTCCCTTCACAACACAAGAAATCTTAACAATCATAGCTACCCTTCTGGCTAAAAAAAATCACCTGGCTCAGATGGCCTCACGGGCGAAAATTACAAATGGTTTAATAATGTACTATCACCCTTTTTGTCCAAAGTGTGCAATGACGCTGCCTCTTCCTCCTCTCTCCCACAAGAAATGTTAAACGCATTGATCATCACTCTACTGAAGCCGGGGAAAGACCCCATCTCTCCGCAAAATTTTTGGCCCATATCACTCCTCAATCTCGATAAAAAAATATATACGCAAAACTTATAGCCACAAGATTACTAAACTTAATGCCCATGTTGATTAATAGAGATCAATCAGGATTCAAGGTAGGAAGACAAACTTTCGATGCCACACGTAGAATTATAAACCTGATCCACACAGCTGAGGCGTCTCGAACGCTTTCTCTGCTCCTCTCCTTGGATGCAGAGAAGGCGTTTGATAGGGTGCACTAGTCCTATCTCAAGGTGACCCTTTGCAAGTTTGGTTTTCAGGAGTCTATTCTGTCGGCCATTCTAGCCTTATACTCAACCCCTACTGTCCAAGTATACAATTCCAAAATGCTATCCAAACCATTTATTATCACTAATGGTACCCGGCAAGGATGCCCACTTTCGCCACTTATCTTTAATCTCATGATGGAACCTCTCGCAGAACATATAAGAACAAACCTGTCAATCACTGGCTTCAAAATAGGATCTATTGAACACAAATTCAACCTGTTTGCCGACGATGTGATAGTTATGATCACTAACCCCCTGTCTTCCCTGGCTTCGGTACATCAATTGTTGCACAGATTTGGTACCATATCGTACTATAAGGTGAACGAAAACAAATCCTATACACTAGATCTAGGACTAGATGCAATAACTAGCCTACTTAGAAACAACTTTACTTATCCCTGGGGGACAGAGGGATTACATATTTAGGTATCACTCTTACTAAATCCACAAAAGGTCTATTCGCTGCTAACTATGTAGACGCCAAACAAATGCTTCTAAGAGAAACAACCAAATTATCCAAACATGAAATCTCCTGGTCAGGGCGTCTTACAGCAATTAAAATGTCCTGCCCAAACTATTATACATATTCAGAACACTGCCATTACCACTTTCTCATGCCTACATACACTCACTCTAATCCATAATAAGCTGCTATGTGTTGCAGGGGAAGAAACCCAGGAGTAATCACGTCATACTCATCAAACATAGATCTGCTGGGGGAATGGGATACATTGATCTGAAAGATTATTATCTAGCTACGATACTCTCCCAACTAAAAGACTGGTTGTCCGCCGAACCTACCACGCTCTGGGGCGACATAGGAAACAACCTGACAACAGGTAATCTTAAAGATTGGTTATTCAGCACTCTCTCTGTCAATAATATTTAAACCACTATTCCCCAACCATTAGAGCCTCCATCAAAGCATGGAAAACCCTACACGACATCAAATGGTCACACCTACCAACAAAGACCTTCCAAATACCCTTGACTGTACTTCCACTCCCATCTCCAGACCTGAAAGTACCCACCTGGCTATCTTCAGGCAACCCACATAGCGACACTCCGACCCAAAATAGTAGACAAACCCTAAATACAGAAGGACTACGATGCACCCACAAAAGACTACTTTACCCATTACAGGCTTCAAAAATGTCTAGCAGCACATCCCTCTCTGGAAAAGGCACTTCCTATTAAAATATGGAACTTCCTTTTCACAGACAACACACATTCCAAAGGGATTTCCATCTTCTACTCTACACTACAAGAAAAGGCTGTATTTCACAAATCCAAACCTATTAAAGTTTATTAACGTGACCTACAGACCCAGTTTACTGACCTACAATGGCAAACAGCCATAAAAACAGTATACAAAGCTACTAACTGTACTTCCCTCTGGGAATTGACACAAAAAACAATGATGAGATGGTACCTGACACCTCAACGGATGGCAAAATTCCAACCACTTTCAACTTCCGTTTGTTGGAGAGAGTGCACTTACACAGGTACTCTCTTGCACATTATGTGGACATGTCCATCTTTAAGGAAACTATGGTCGGAGATTGAAAACATTTTACAAAAAATACTACAATATCCCATCATATTAACTTAAATATTAACATATTAAGAAATCCCATCTAGTGCAGAAGTTATAGCGTTAGTACATAATCACTACATTTACGAGACAGTACTTTCACGAGGTAGACCCTCATACTCCAAGACACATGAATTATGGCTCTTCTGGGCACAATGGTATGAAAAATATCGACCTTAAGTCAGTGAACAGGTATATTACAGTGATAATATCAGGTGCTCTGTCTTTTACACTCTGTTGCTCTCCATCAACTCTCTCTCTCCATCTCCCCTCTCTCTTCACATCTCCTTCCCCACTCCTTCCCCTCCTCCCTTCCCACCTCCTCCCCTCTCTTCCTATCCTCCTCCCATCCCATCCTATCACCCTCCTACTACCATCTCCTACCTTCCCTCCCTTCACCTACTTAAGATTAATGGTAGTGTATATTACTCCTAGGTTTATGTTGCTACTTGATTCCAGTTATATAATTGTAAACCTGTAACCACGTATCCTGTTCCAGATATGCCTGTGTTACCACAAGTTGTGTTATGCAATCTATTGATGATGCATACTACCATTTATGTATACCGTTTCATGTTTGTACCGTCAAAATTTTTTTCAATAAACATATTTGAAAAAAACATTCACCAATGCAAAGACCAGGATAGTCAGGACAGGAGGGACAATAATAGCGTGTGTCACGCCTATATCCGCGCTTTCTACAGACATGTCATTTTCTTTGGGGGGCTCGTTGGGTAGGGGTACCAGGGAGGACATACGGAAAATGCCTCTCATGCAGCCGGCTTACTGCATTTGGATTGGGAAGTTGGGCCACAGCACCGTTCCTGGAATTTAGGGAACAATCCAGTTCGTCCTGAAGCTTTGTATAGAACACAAGCATTCAGCAGAGCCAATTGAAATAAGTATACATACGTATCTATAGAGATCTTCTGTGAAAAACGCAAAAACGATAATGGATAAAACAGAGATTCAAATGGCACAAACCAGCACAAACACGACACTAACCAACCAGCCCGGTTTTGTGTCTTTTGGTTTTGGTAGGGGGGGCTGGGTGATGTCATTATCTGGACAAGAAAAATTGCTAATATCTTAAAAATAAAAGCATCACAAACTATTAGTTATTGTACTCCTGATGATGCATGTGTGCTGTGAAACAGCTGTAGAGGTTCACCTTATTCACCACCTGAGGTCTGGCTGCCACTCTGTTTCAGTTTGGCGGCGCACTGTAATGCCCCGTACACACGGTCGGATTTTCCGATAGAAAATGTCCGATCGGAGCATGTTGTCGGACATTCCGACCGTGTGTGGGCTCCATCGGACATTTTCCATCGGATTTTCCGACACACAAAATTTGAGAGCAGGCTATAAAATTTTCCGACAAAAAAATCCGTTGTCGGAAATTCCGATCGTGTGTACACAAATCCGACGGACAAAGTGCCACGCATGCTCAGAAGAAATTCTGAGACGGAACAGCTCGGTCTGGTAAACTTAGCGTTCGCAAAGGATACAACACTTTCGTCACGGTGCAATGTTAAAAATGGTTTAATACAGAGCACTCTCTTCTTCTTTATAATGTGAGAAGAATGAAGTAGTTTTGCTGCTCATATTCACACAGACTTCTCACAAACGTATTTCTTTATTATTTATCGGGATTCCCTTAATATATTTTGATTTGTTACGTTCGTGCTGCTCCATGTGCTTTTCTTAAAAGTGTACATTTTATTTAAAATGGAAACTTTCATGTTCATGGGCACATTATTCGTTCGTATCAAACATTTTTCTTTCGGCCTATAAAACACCATTGTTTTGGCCATATGCATTTGGCCACATTTTTCACGCCCTACTTGTATGAAACTAATTTGGTTGTGTAGAGGGCTTTGTTACTAGAATGAAATGCAAACTAGATTCTGTGTAAGGAGAGGACACTGGGCAGCTGTTTTCACATCTGGACACTGGAGCACTAGTGTGGGACACAAGAACACCCTTTTTATTAGGGGGGCCACACAGGTGCTCCAGTGTATACTATAGGGGGGTCTCCATCTGTGTAGCTTGTACCAAACAGGTAAAGTATTGCAGCTTGACAAAGGACACTGAAAATGCTACATTTTTGAACTCTGCCAAAATAGACAATTGTACCCCACTTCCAAGCAATGTTTCCTATTTATAGTTCTGCCATCAAATATCTGTGTGTTAAGTATAGCATTTTTGTTTTACATAGGGGAGAAAAGACTCGGAGGACACCCCTCATCCGAGGAGACCACAGACCCCCCACCTCTGAAAGAAGGGGAAATACCCCCAACCCAAGAAGAGCAGGAGGAAGAAGACGTGGTGGAAATTGTCACCACAACAGATGAGTGTCTGCGACCACAGGCTCAGATAAGAGATGGATGCCGGCATATTTTTGATACCTGTTTTTCTTTGGTTTCTCTCTTTTTAGGTGATCGTGATGTTGTGGATCCAGATTCTTTCATGTCAGAAAGTGCCCAGATCCTGATCGGGGAGATCATGGGGTGTAATTTACAATTGGAAAACCTCAAGAAAAACATCAATTATGTTATTCAAAAAAATAAAAACATCATTGATGTTTTGGGGTGAGTTTAAAACCCCTCCAAATCCCTTTGTTTTTTGGTGTGCTACAATGTTAAAAATGTTTTTGCAATTTTTAGAAAAGCCAAATTTGGAGGATGCACACAGTTTGCCGACATGTGCTATCTGCCATCACGGTAGATCAATGGACGCGTTTTGGGGGGTGCAACCCCTTCCTCAATAATAAAGTAGCTGAGAGGAAGGGGTTTCTCCCCCAAAACACGTCCCTTGATCCCCCGTGATGGCAGCTAGCACATGTTGACATTGTGAAATTTGTGTGCATCTTCCAAATTTGGCTTTTCCTGGGGTGACTTCACCCCATCTGAACGCAATATCAAACACAGGTCCTAAATAATCATGTCTGATATTGCCTTCAAGTTCTACCAAATGTGAACTTTGTAAGTTCAAGATTTGTATCTTTCTTGTTGGTTTTACACATGCTTGTTTTATCTTAAATGGACATTTCTATCTTTTATAATGCCCCCCCAAAAATTGTTATACAACAAACATGTTGGTTTGTTTTAAAAACCTTTGGTAAATGCACATGTGATTGTGCAGGTATTAAAAAGATTGTTAATCAAGAATGTGTGGATAATTGTCTCAACGCTACAACACTTTTGTGGTGATGTAATTGCTGCTTTATGTGAAAATGGGGGTTAGTTCCTAAGGGCAAATCCTCTTTGCACTACAAGTGCAGTTTCAGTGCAGTTTCAAGTGCACTTGTAGTGCAAAGTGTCTTGGCCTTTAGTAAATAACACACAACAGTGCTTTGTATAAGGTTACACAAGGTCACACCATTTTCAGGACTCCCCACATTTCTGTCAGGGTCAGCTAAAACAAACACAAGCAGTAAATGTCAACAAAGATTTGCTTTTTTTTGTTTTTACTTGATAAAGGCTTCACAAATTTGCTGGCATATTGATGGCCCCCCTACCCGCAAAGAACTCAAGGTATCTTAACTGGACATCACGGGCACTCAGGGAGGGCAAGCCAGGACGGCCACTTTCAAGCGTCGTCAGGGTTGTTTCATTTAGAATTCCGGCCTCAGGCCCAACTGAGCCAGCATAGTTGACAGAATGTTGGCGTAAAAAGTTATGTAGAACACAGCACGTCAGGATTTTATGATTAAGTTTATACTCCGCCATATGGATGGGTGTCAGAAATAGGCGGAACCGGCTGGCCAGGATTCCAAATGTGTTCTCCACCACTCTTTTGGCTCTGGCCAGCCGGTAATTAAATACCCTCTGTTCCGGGGTGAGGATCCTTATTGGGAATGGCTGCATAAGATGGTCCCCCAGCGCAAATGCTTCATCCGCAACAAAGACGAATGGGAGTCCTTCCACATTCTCTTCTGGAGGTGGCAAGTCCAAGCTGCCATTCTGGAGACCCCTGTAAAACTCCGTCTGGGCGATGACTCCACCATCGGACATCCGGCCATTCTTTCCCACGTCCACATACAGGAAGTCGTAATTAGCCGACACCACCGCCAACATCACAATAACAATACTATTGAACCCCTTGTAATTATAATAGTACGACCCCGAGTTGGGTGGTGGGACGATGTGGACGTGTTTCCCATCAATTGCCCCTTCGCAGTTAGGAAAGTCCCACCACTGGGCAAAGTGGGAGGCCACAGTCTGCCATTCCTGTGGTGTAGAGGGAAACTGTTGAGGAAAACAAAAAAAAATTGGTATTTTTGCACATAAACATGGAAAGCAGATTAGACACAAACATTCTTGGCCAACATCCAGATAACATTTCTTAAGGGGAATTTTACAACACCAAAGTATAAGGTACACCTATCATATTCCCCCTTCCCCCCTCTCATGGACCATTTCTAACATTATAGGAAGGGGGGGGAATCTTGGACAGGTAACCCTCTTCACTTCATTGAGAGATGAATGCCTAAATACAGGGTATTACTTGGAACAGCCCCTCCTTAGTTACACTATCGGCAGCCCACTGGACAGGTAAGAAGTGTCATAATACAAAGATATAAATACACACTGTACACATTTGAGCACATTTGGACATTCTGCTATTACCTATCAAGATAATAATAGGATACAAAAACTTTAAACAATACCATTCGAAAGTATACAGGCAGGCCCTTGCACTACATGCTTTGGGGAATTCATCCATAAATCTGACCACAAAAGAGATGGGTATAGTGTGTATGGGTTTGGCAAAGTCAGCAGATGGATGATTGAGGATAGATAGAGAATTGGTATCAGCTGACTTAGCAGTTGGGGGGAGGGAGGGTTAATAAAAATGATTTGGGGACACCACAAAAAAAAAAGCCTCTGGCACTCTGCCTGAATTTAAAGCACAAATCATATTTAAAAACATTTTAGGGGGTGTTTGGGGTAAAGCACTACTATGGAGCTGATAAAATACATTGTTAGGTGACTACATGAGGTGAATATAGGGCCAGGAGAACATGCTGGGGAGGTTAGTGAGGGCAAATATGTATGAAGGACTAAAAAAATAATGACATAAAAATCCAGCATGCATGAGAACAAAGGGGACATTCACAGCATATTACAATCATAGTAATTAGGGAATGAGGAAAGAAATACAATACATTAGCAAACATTAAATACAATAAAATGTGATATTAAAGGATAAAAATCTTACTTTCATATACTCCTTCTGCAGGACCTGGATAATGGCAGAACAGGTCTCTGGGGTAATGATCCCCAGAGCCTGGGGGGAGATGCCTGTCGAGAACTTCAAGTCCTGCAGGCTTCTCCATGTCGCCAAGTACCGCAGGGTAGCGACCAGCCTCTGCTCCGGAGTGATGGCTTGCCTCATGCAGGTATCCTGCCTAATGATATAGGGGGTCAGCGAAGCCAACAAACGGTGAAATACGGGGTCCGTCATCCGGAGAAAGTTCCTGAAATCATCAGGATTATTCTCACGGATCTCACGGAGCAAAGGCATATGAGAGAACTGGTCACGCTGAAGCAACCAATTCTTGGCCCATGAACTCCTCCCCACCCTGTTCATGGACTGGACTTGTGTCAAGGTCAGGACCCCAACACCAAGCCCCCGCACAGCACGAACTCTACGAGGAGTACGTATACGCAACATGGCTAGAAAACGGTCGGCTGCTCAGAACGAAGTAACAGAACGCACTGAAGAACAGCAAGGCCTGTGAAGAGCGACCTGAAAAACAGTAACGAACGAACAAGAACACAATGACAAGTCAAGGGTACTCGCTGCACGCACTGAAGAGCAGATACAAACCCACAAGCACAGACTGAACCGCAGAAAACGATCTGAAAGCCACGAGTCTGAAAAAGCGCGAATCGTCTCTCACCAAACTTTTACTAACACGAGATTAGCAAAAGGAACCCAAATAGTGCCGCGCTTGGTTCTGAACTGCCCTTTTCTAGTCTCGTCGTACGTGGTGTACGTGACTGCGTTATTGGCGATCGGAAATTCCGACAACTTTGTGTGACCGTGTGTACGCAAAACAAGTTTGAGCCAACATCCGTCGGAAAAAATGCTAGAATTTTGTTGTCGGAATATCCGATCAATGTCTGACCGTGTGTACGGGGCATAAGTGTTTACCAACCATTTATGCATATTGTTTGATGACTGAGGTCCTGATGCAATTCTCCTCTGTTGAGTTGGCAGCTTTTTATGTAAGTGCTTATACATCATTTGTTTTTTATAGATGTTTTTATATACTGGTTCACCAATAAATAGGATGGTCTGAGTATTTAAGTAGATGAAAAAGAGAGTCTTTTGGATCGTAATCCACATATCCAAGCACTTTTAAAGTGACAATCCCTTTGGATTGGAAATCGTTGAAGGTCTGCGGAACAATTAACAGCTTACCTCTTGAGATCTAAATCCTGTAATATGCAAGATTTTCTGTTCTTTATCTAAGGCCCCTTTCACACAGGCACCATCAGTTTAGCCACGTTAAAAACGTATCAGTTCTTATCCGTTGCTTCATCCATCTTTATCCGTTTTCAGTTCCGTTAATCTCCATTTTCATCCGTCTTTCGTTCCGTTAATATCAGTTTTCATCCGTTAATGCACACGTTTATATTTGTTTATTCGTATGTTTTTGTATCTGTTTTGATCCGTTTACAGCAGTTTATGTGCCTTTAAGGAAATTAGCCAGAAAGCATTGCTCCTCCCATGCTGCATTGCAGCTTTCAGTGAGTGACTTGTCCTTGCTGTGTTCTTCTTTTGTCCTTGTGTGTGCTATCTGCATTGCGCAATGCATTCCAACAATTTTTGGGACAGCGTGACATTGTTTGTCGTATTTGCCTATATGAGGAAAAAGGAGAGCAAGAAAAAGCAGATTGTGGCTAGGAGACATCGATTTTGGACCCACCCCATGCTAATGAAGCAGCCTTCTGAAGGTTTTGTGGCTTTGCACTATGCTCATCTCTAAAAGTATCCCACTAAGTTTTTCAACTTCACCAGGATGACCGTAGCCCCATTCGACTACTTACTGGACCAGCTGCACCCACGGCTGCAGCAGAGACATACCAACATGAGAAGATGTGTACCTGCAGATGAATGTCTTTTAGTGACCTTGAGGTAAGAAGTCATTAATTTATCAAGTGTCAGGTTGCCTACCCCTGGTCTACTGTGTGTGTGTATATACAGTATGTATAGATAATAAATATTGTATCCATTCATGTGACACTAGAATATCGTTTTACTTAAAAAGCCAAAAAAATGTTTCTTTTTTTTAATGTTTCTTGCAACTGGCCAGCCCTATACCTCTTTAAACCATTATTTTTTACTGGCCATTTCAACTATTTCAGAGATAGTTCATGATACTTGCTTGGCCATTTGGGAAGAGCTGTGTCCAGCAGTGATGCCAGTACCAGATGTAAACATGTGGCGAAGAATAGCAGAAGGATTTTGAAATCGAGCAAACTTTCCAAATTGTATCAGAGCTCTTGATGGAAAGCATATCCGTATCCAAAAGCCTCCACGTTCCGGGTCTAGATTTCATAACTACAAGGAATATTTTTCATTGGTCCTCATGGCTATCTGTGATAGTAATTATAAATTTATCACTGTGGACATTGGGGCATATGGCAGCAGTTCTGATTCCAGAGTGTTCCGTGAGTCTTTAATGGGTTGAAGACTGTCAGAAGGGCGATTCAACATACCATTCGATCAGCCTCTGCCTGGAACTGAAGTACCAGACTTGCCTTTCGTGCTTGTTGCAGATGAGGCCTTTGCACTTTCGCAAATCTTCTTAGGCCGTGTGCCAGAAGCAATCTGGACGGTATGAAGAGGGTCTTTAATTTTCGGCTGAGCCGCACAAAACGCCTCATTGAATGTACATTTGGCATATTGTCCAGTAAATGGCATGTTTTCCAAACACCCTTGCAACTCATTCTTGAGAATGCCGAGTTAGTAAATCAGGCCTGCTGCATTCTGCATAATATTGTCCGGGAGAAGGAGGGCATCCATGTTGAGGAAGAGGAAGAGTTCCACCTGCCCTCCGTACAGTACAGCAGAGTATGTGCAGGGAGATCCTACATTGCCATGCGTGAACAATATCTCCATCAGGAGAAGTTCCATGGCAGTACCAAAATATATAAATAATGCAGTGCAAATTTAAATGTATTAATTAATTAATTAGGTTATTTCATTGTGTTTTGATAGCATAAAAAGACACAAAAGCACATTATATGTTCAAAACGGTTTTACTTTATTTATTCTGCATAACGCGTTTAAAATAAATGTTTTAACACTTAACTGTTTTTTTTTATTTGTCAAAGTATGAACAAAGCATAAAATATGCAAAATTTGTAGTTTAACATAAAAAACAGGTTACAAATCCTGATGAAAAGAGATGGGGGGTTGGGGAATAGGAAGTGGAATTTTGGGAAGAAGAACCAGTGCTGGTTTCGCTATTAGTTTGAGAAGCATTAGCAGAATTTCAGCTAGTGTTTAGACTCTGAGGATATGTTCCCTGTGAGGAATGAGCCAGAGAGGAAGCATAAGAAGGCCTCTGGGTATTGTGCATTGAGCTGTATGCACGCACAAGGGTCTGTGGATAGGGCGGTAGATATTGCTGGGCAGGAAGACATGGGGACTCATAGGAATATAGACGGTATGAACTCTGAGGGAGTTCATACTGACTAATAGTGGGCAATGGCATTCCTAACTCGGCAGCTCTAATACATCCCCCCACATAACTAAATATACCCATATGTATCTCCATCTGCCTCTCTGCTGGTGCTTTTTGAAGTGCATGATAAATTGTCCTCAGGAAGGACGCATTTGAGTTATTTGGATCACAGAATGGATCTTTATTCTCCTGTTTTTTAAAGGAGGTCATCTCGTCCATGAAGGACTTCGTGGCTTTGTCCATCTCTGGATTTTTAGGCTTTTTGCTATGTCGCAAGGATCGTGATGTTGTTGGCCTGTTATGACTAACCTGTAGAGAATAATATGTGATTGAGAAATGCAATGATGCCTTGGTGTACATCAGATAAAGTATAGTAATCAATAGTATGCTTACATGTACGGATCGTTGCGAAGAACTTGGACGTGCACTTGGATGTGCTGTCTCATCCACAGACTGGGACTGGCCTTCTCCCTCTTGTGTGGCTTGCTCACCTTCTTGCACTGCTTCTGTTTCATTATTGGTGGTGTTCTCCTCATACTCTGAGACGTTTGATGATGTACTACAATAAAAAGGAGGAACATTTGGTCACAAAACCTTACTATACGGAGACCTACTTTTTACACTTTCTAGATGGAACATCCAAACGTCGCTTACGGTCTAACTTCAAGGACTTTCCTTAGGAAGGACATTTCAAAGTAGACAGATTTTTTCTTTGTGGTAGCTCCGGAACCGCTTGAACACTCTGCCTCATCATGCAAATCTCTGCGAAAACGGTCTCTCAGAGAACGGCACCTTCTGTTAATTTCAATTCCTGTAAACACACATTGAAAAAGAATTTGAGTAAAGATTTTGACATATAGATTATGGAAACATGTGTGTAATGTACTGTTCAGTCTCTCGCTGCAGGAGAGCCAAACTATGTGGCACTATGCTTTGTATGTATTGTTATTTAACATTTGTAGTAATGCATGTGAATCTTTACATCAACCATGCCCTCTCTGCTGAACAATTCATTAAAAAAAATGTTTGTTAGAGTGTTTGCAACATTTTTATAATAAAGGCATAGAATACTGAAATAAAGTTTGCTAAAATGCTAACAATTACCCTGACGCCATTCAAAAATTTACAACCAACCCATAATCTAATGATTACATAAAAACACTGACAAGAGAGCAAGCTGCAGTTGGGCAACACTTACCACGTTGATCACGCTGTTTTGGAGTCATGGTGGACCAATTTGGTGTCACAAGCTTAGAGACTTCATCCTATAGTTGCTGTTTTCTTACTCTGTCACTGTGGTCCTGACAGGTTGAGTCCCACAAACCTAGCCTTTCGTGCACCAGGTTTATAAGCTCCTCATGGGAGACATCTCTTGCTATGTTTCTCCTTGGGCATGTACTAGGGATGTACTGGGGATGTACTTCCTATTATCCAACTACTGTCTAGGTCATAGGTTGAGTTCACAGATAAACAAAAAAAAAATGATTTCTTCAAAACGGATCTTAACTGATCGGACGTTGACAGACATTGTCCGTTAACGTCAGTTAATATCCGTTTTGACGGATCTGGACGTAGCCTTGTATGTTAAAAAAAAACGGATAAAAATGGAAGCGGAGGTTAACGGATATTAACGGATGGTCATCCATTTGCCCATAGAAATGCATTGTCATCCTTCGATGAATGGAAGAAAAATGGATAGAAGGTCCATCCATGTGAAAGGGGCCTTAGACAGCAACTACATCTGGTGAGTCCGACTTTCTGCTTTTGGTGGGGGCGGCATTGGAAGTAATGATCACTTCCAGTGGAGGACCACCTTGGACACATTACCCTATTATTTTGCAGAAGATTTACTTTCGGACTTTTTTATTATTTACATTTTGAACTTTTCTTGATGAACATTTCAGATGTTTGCATATTTTTTTAGCACTGCAGTTCTTTTATGTTACTTATTGTTTTAGTATGCTCTATTTGTACTTACAGTAAAGCTGGACATAGATGGTTTGAATCTTGGCCGGTTCAGCGGGAAATTGATCGACTTGGGTACAACCAGCATGTCAGATATACCTGCTAGCAATGGTCACTGTGAGTTCTCCCAGTAGGGATGACTCCCTAAGACCCCCTACTGGGATAACCAATAGCTTTGTGGGAGGGATTCCCCCATGAACACAGAAAAGAAAATCGCGCCATCTATAGCCGACTTAAAGTGATCATAAAGGATCGTTTTTTTTTTCATTTTTTGAAATACTTACCTCCACTGTGCAGCTCGTTTTGCACAGAGTGGCCCCAAACATCCTCTTCTGGGGACCCCTGGCGGCTCTCGCAGCTTCTCCCTGCATCAGATAATCCCCTAGGAGAAGCGCTCACCCGAGGGGGTTACCTTGAGGGCGCGCTCCCGGGTCCAGCATATGCGTCCACAGACACGAAAGCCGGACTCGGCCCCGCCCACCAGAGCCCGCATCATTGGATTTGATTGACAGCAGCGGGAGCCAATGGCTGCGATGCTATCAACCTATCCAATCAAGAGCCAGGACCCTGTGGAGAGAGGGACAGCGTGTCCCCGCTGAGGAGATGAAGGGGCTCAGGTAAGTAAAACGTGGGGGGCTGGGGTGCCGGTGACTGCCAGGTGTTTTTTCATCCTATGCATTAAGGTGAAAAAAACAAAGGTTTACAACCCCTTTAAACCTTTATTAACCACTTAACAACCGGCCCATAGCCAAATGACGGCTACAGGGTGGTTGTTTAACTCTGGGAGGGCGTCCAGGGACGTCCTCCCAGAATTCGGCTCTCGAACACCCCCTAGGGCGCGCACTCGAGAGCATCCATGATCGCGGCCGTTTACCATGTGATCGCGCCTTCCAATGACGGAGCGATCACATGTAAACAAACCGGCGTCATCTGATAACGCCGGTTCCTCTCCTCCCCTCCTGTGTACCGATCGGTACACTGTGAGCGGAGAGGGGGATGGATGGATGACTGCAGCGCTGTGGGCTGCATCTGTAGTGCCCATAGTGCTGCACAGAGACATCCAGCCATCTATCCATCCATGCTCAGCCATCCCTCACTGCTCTGCAATGCCCCACAATACTCTGCCATACCCTGCAATGACCCAAAATACCCCGCAATACTCTGCCATACCCTGCAATGCCCCGAAATACCCTGCAATACTCTGCCATACCCTGCAATGCCCTGAAATACCCCGCAGTACTCTGCCATACCCTGCAATACCCTGAAATACTCTGCCATATCCTGCAATACCCCGAAATACCCTGCAATACTCTGCCATACCCTGAAATAACCCGCAATACTCTGCCATACCCTGCAATACCTTGAAATACCCCGCAATACTCTGCCATACCCCGCAATGCCCCGAAATACCCCGCAATACTCTGCCATACCCTGCAATACCCCGAAATACCCCGCAATACTCTGCCATACCCTGCAATGCCCCAAAATACCCCGCAATACTCTGCCATACCCTGCAATACCCCGCAATACTCTGCAATACCCCACAATACTCTGCCATACCCTGCAATGCCCCGAAATACCCCGCAATACTCTGCCATACCCTGCAATGCCCCGAAATACCCCGCAATACTCTGCCATACCCTGCAATACCCCGCAATACTCTGCAATACCCCACAATACTCTGCCATACCCTGCAATACCCCACAATACTCTGCAATACCCCGAAATACCCCGCAATACTCTGCCATACCCTGCAATGCCCCGAAATACCCCGCAATACTCTGCCATACCCTGCAATGCCCCGAAATACCCCGTAGTACTCTGCCATACCCTGCAATACCCTGAAATACTTTGCCATACCCTGCAATCCCCCGAAATACCCCGCAATACTCTGCCATACCCTGCAATACCCCGCAATACTCTGCAATACCCCACAATACTCTGCCATACCCTGCAATGCCCCGAAATACCCCGCAATACTCTGCCATACCCTGCAATACCCCGCAATACTCTGCAATACCCCACAATACTCTGCCATACCCTGCAATACCCCACAATACTCTGCAATACCCCGAAATACCCCGCAATACTCTGCCATACCCTGCAATACCCCACAATACTCTGCAATACCCCGAAATACCCCGCAATACTCTGCCATACCCTGCAATACCCCTAAATATCCCGCAATACTCTGCAATACCCCTCAATACCTAGCCATACTCTGCAATACTCAGTGATACCCAGCCATACTCTTCAATACTCTGCCATACCCAGCCATTCTCTGCAATACCCCGCAAAAATCTGCAATACTCTGCCATACCCAGCCATACTCTGCAATACTCGGTGATACCCAGCCATACTCTGCCATACCCAGTCATACTCGGTGATACTCTGCAATACCCAGCCATGCTCAGCCATACTCGGCCATGCTCAGCCATACTCGGCCATGCTCAGCCATACCCAGCCATGCTCAGCCATACCCTGCCATGCTCAGCCATACCCAGCCTCTGTATGTGGCCAGGCTGTGGAAGTCTCACACATGTGGTATCGCCGTACTCAGGAGGAGTATCTATTTTGGGGTGTCATTTTTGGTATGTACATGCTATGTGTTAGAAATATTGTATAAATGGACAACTTTGTGTTAAAAAAAAAAGCGTTTTAACCACTTCCCGCCTTCCGTCATACGACGTCCTTGACTTTGTGCGGGGATATCTGAATGATGGGTGCAGCTACAGGCATCATTCAGATATCAGCTTTTTCAGCCGGCGATTCCCTACACCATAAGAATGATCATAGCAGCTGTTACACTGCTTGATCATTCTTTCGGGAGGCGAGAGGGCACGACCCCCCTCCCGCCGCCCGTATGGCAGAGTATTGAAGAGTATGGCTGGGTATCACTGAGTATTGCAGAGTATGGCTAGGTATTGCGGGGTATTGCAGAGTATTGCGGGATATTTCGGGATATTGCATGGTATGGCAGAGTATTGCGGGGTATTTCGGGGTATTGCAGAGTATTGCGGGGTATTGCAGGGTATGGCAGAGTATTGCGGGGTATTTCGGGGTATTGCAGAGTATTGTGGGGTATAGTGCTTCTACCGACTCACTGCTACGATCGAAGCCAGGATCTTTTTTTTTTTTTTTTTTTTATTTCAGGCACAGCCTAGAGGTGAGATGTGGGGTCTTATTGACCCCATATCTCACTGTAAAGAGGACCTGTCATGCCATATTCCTATTACAAGGGATGTTTACATTCCTTGTAATAGGAATAAAAGTGATCAAAAAAAATTTTGGGGGGAAAAAAGTGTCAAACTAAAATAAATAAAGTAAAATGAACAATAAAAAAAAAAAAATGTTTTAAAGCGCCCCTGTCCGTGTGCTTGCATGCAGAAGCGAACGCATACGTAAGTCCCGCCCACATATGAAAACGGTGTTCAAACCACACATGTGAGGTATCGCTGCGATCGGTAGAGCGAGAGCAATAATTTTGGCTCTAGACCTCCTCTGTAACTCAAAATTTGTAACCAGTAAAAAATTTTAAAGCGTCGCCTATGGGGATTTTTAAGTAGCGAAGTTTTGCGCCATTCCACAAGCGTGTGCAATTTTGAAAGGTGACATGTTAGGTATCTATTTACTCAGTATAACTTCATCTTTCATATTATGCAAAAACATTGGGCTAACCTTAACCTGTTTTGTTTTTTTTTTAAGCAAAAACAGTTTTTTTCCAAAAAAAACGCGTTCAAAAAATTGCTGCGCAAATATCGTGCGAGATAAAAAGTTGCAATGACTGCTATTGTATTCTCTAGGGTCTTTGCTAAAAAAACATATATAATGTTTTGGGGTTCTATGTAATTTTCTAGCAAATAAATGATGATTTTTACATGTAGGAGAGAAATGTCAGAATTGGCCTGGGTACTCCAGAACGCCTGAAGGTGCTCCCCTGCATGTTGGGCCTCTGTATGTGGCCACGCTGTGTAAAAGTCTCACACATGTGGTATTGCCGTACTCGGGAGTAATAGGGGAATGTGTTTTGGGGTGTAATTTGTGGTACGCATTTGCTGTGTGTGAGAAATAACCTGCTAATATGACAATTTTGTGAAAAAAAAAATAAAAAAAATAAACTTGATTTTGCAAAGAATTGTGGGAAAAAATGACAACTTCAAAAAACTCACCATGCATCTTTCTAAATACCTTGGAATGTCTTCTTTCCAAAAAGGGGTCATTTGGGGGGTATTTGTACTTTTCTGGCATGTTAGGGTCTAAAGAAATGAGATAGGCCATCAGTACTTCAGGTGTGATCAATTTTCAGATATTGGCATCATAGCTTGTGGACTCTATAACTTTCACAAAGACCAAATAATATACACTAATTTGGGTTATTTTTACCAAAGATATGTAGCGGTATAAATTTTGGCCAAAATATATGAAGAAAAATTACTAATTTTCAAATTTTTATAACAGAAACGAAGAAAAATGTATTTTTTTACAGATTTTTCTGTCTTTTTTCTTTTATAGCGCAAAAAATAAAGAACCCAGCGGTGATTAAATACCACCAAAAGAAAGCTCTATTTGTGTGAAAAAAAGGACAAAAATTTCATATAGATACAGTGTTGCATGACTGAGCAATTGTCATTCAAAATGTGAGAGCACCAAAAGCTGAAAATTGGTCTGGTTATTAAGGGGGTTTAAGTGCCCAGTGGTCAAGTGGTTAAAAGGATTGAAACAGAAAAAAAAATAAAGAAAAAGAGAAATCCCCCTTCATTGAGACTTTTAAGGCAACATACACTTGGATATTGCAAAAGAATCAAATTTATTGAATATACATAAAAATATTAAATCATATTATTATTATTGATTATTTCTCGTGATCTCCTGAATCATCTTTTATTTTATTTTTCGCCAGATCTCCTGAATAATGTTTAATTTTTTTTAATAGTGATCTATTTAGTTTTTTTTAGCAAGATCTTCTGAATGTTTTTTTTTCTAGTGATCTCCATAATATTTTTTGTCGTTTTTTGTGTCAAGTTACCACAACACCATTATTATCTTGTATTTTTGAACCTCAAAGGGGTTGGTTGGTGTTGGTGTCCCTTGTTTTTTTTTAATTGCTTTTATTTTCCTTTTGTAGCAATGAGGATAATAACAAGGTTACACATTTTACATAACATAGTGCATTTCAAGTGCATGTATCGCCAACAATAAAGCCTAATTCAAACAATATATTAAAACCCAGTATTTCGCGTGTCTTTTGTGCTCTATAGTGTTTTTAGGTGTACCCTTATAGGCACATGTCAATATTCTGAGTTGTGCCACATTTATCCCCTTTTTTACCCTACCCCTCTATCCCCCTAATTATCCCACCCTCCTTTATCTACTGATCCCCCTGCCGCCCCCTTCCTTTCCCATATCTTGTAAACAACACATATGTTAGGGTCTCAAAAAAAAAAAAAAAAAGGAACTCCAAGAGTCGCAACGTATTGTATCTAATTAGCCCCCAGAATCTGTCCCAGCACTTTGGCTTTTACGGCACTAGCTATATATTCGCCCCTCTAGTCAGTTGAGATTCATGGGTGATTGGTTCAGAGTAATTGGCGGGTATTCAATTCCTGCAACCAAGGTTTCCATAAGCCAATAAATTTTCTATAGTTCCCTTTTCTAATATATACTGTCCTCTCTGTCCAGACCAGGGAATCCACCGTTTTAAGCCACTCCTCTATAGTTGGAGATTTTTTCGAGAGCCAGGACTGTGCTATCAGCTTTCTAGCCTGGTATAAGCATCTAACTGCGCCTGTGACTGAGTTAATATGACCCGTGGTATCTCCCACCAACCCCAGCACGCATACCCTAGGGTCTAGCTCCAGTTTAACTTTAAATCTGCGGTTGATTGTCCTGACCACTTCCGTCCAGTATCTTACCAATTTTGGACATCTCCAAACCATGTGTATAAGATCCCCTGTCCTGCTACACCTAGGGCATTTGTCATCTGGTCTGCCCCCAAATCTATATAATCTTCTAGGGGTATAATAAGCTCTATGTACAAGAAGTAGATGTGAGGCCTTCTGCGAGGGAGAGACGGACACCAACTGTCCCAGTTTCAGTGCTTTTTGCCACTGGGCGTCCGACAGCTTTCCCACATCCGCCTCCCATCCCGCTCTGGACCCGGCTGCCGCACTTTGAGGCAATATCTTGTCCACTAGCTGTGTGTACACAGCTCCAATCAGTCCCTTAGTGTTTGTTGCTTTAACAACTTTATTGAGGAGAGGCGTTTTACTTCGCTCCATAGGGGAAGACTTGAATTGGGTACTCAGCGCGTGCCTTATCTGCAGATATTTGTAAAATGTGTTGTTTGGGACCCCAAATTCCATTCTGAGATCCACAAAGGATTTCAGGTTGCTATCAGTATATAACTGCGTCAATCTATGAATTCCATGATTTTCCCAGACGGAATGTTTTTTTATAGCCCTTAATTCCCCCAGGGATTCATTAAACCATATTGGCGAATATTCCGTAATGCCCCTGTACCCCATAATCCGCTTAACTGTCTGCCAAACTTTACTTACTAGTTTAGATGTTGGTAATTTTCTCTGGAGAGAGCCGGCCTCAAGTGCACCTGCCAGGCACCTATGTGGGCTGCCTTCCAGCATTATTTTATTGCTAGCACTTGGTTCGCTCAGGGATTCGCAGCCCCCCAAGTGCTGCAACTGGGCAGCTAGAAAGTATCCATACGGATGGGGAATTGCTAATCCTCCCTCCCAGGTAGGGCGCTGTAGTGCCTGCAGTTTAATCCTGGCCTGGCCTTTCTTCCAGAGGAGATCCCTAAATAAGGAGTCTATTTTTATAAACCATTTTCTCCCGATCCACACCGGGGAGTTGTGGAGAATATAGAGGATTTGTGGTAACCAGATCATTCTGATCAAGTTTGCGCGCCCTGCCAGCGACAGGGGAAGCCGACACCAAATATCGCATTTTTTTTTAAGCTTCGCGAGTAAAGGGACCAAATTATCCCGAATATAATCGTTGGGATCACTGGCCAGTTCTATTCCCAGGTACTTTATTTTATCCGTTACTTTTAGCCCAAGGAGGCCGTCAGAGGGGGGGGCTATTAATTGGGTCCGTCTGTAGCAGTGCAGATTTGTCCCAGTTAACTACTAGGCCCGACACTTTCCCGAATCTTTCTACCAATCTCATAATTTTTTCCAAAGATGGGCCCGTATCACCCAGGAATACCAGGACATCGTCCGCATAGAGTGCGATTCTTTCTTCCCCACCCCTCCTCCTGAAACCCTGTATGTCCGATGCCCTCCTCATGACTTCCGCCAACGGTTCCATCGCCAGGGCGAACAGGAGGGGGGACAACGGGCACCCCTGCCTTGTGCCCCTCTCCAATGTCAGACTGTCTGTATACTCATTATTAATCTTTAACTTGGCTGATGGGTGGCTGTACAAAATTTTTACCCATTTAACAAAAATCGGGCCAAACCCAAATTTATCCATTGTTTCCCAGAGGTAACCCCATTCCAAGCTATCAAAGGCTTTAGCAATATCCAGTGATACAACTGCTCTAAGATCCCCGTCTACTACTGGGGTCTGCAGGTTCAAATATGCTCTTCTAATGTTTACACTGGTAGACCTATGAGGAATAAATCCCGTCTGGTCTGGGTGGATCAGTTTGTCAATGCATTTGCTTAGCCTGGTTGCCAGAACCTTTGCAAGGATTTTAATATCCGAGCAAAGCAGGGAGATTGGCCTATATGAGGCCACCTCTAGTTGGTCTTTCCCTTCCTTTTGAATAAGTATAATATTAGACTCTGACATTGAGGGGGGGAGGCCACCGTCCGCTAAAGCCTCCTCTATTGTTCTCAGAAGGGTGGGGAGCAAAGTCTCCCCATAGTATTTGTAAATTTCCAGGGGGAGTCCGTCTGGGCCTGGGGTTTTACGATTGGGCATAGCCGCCACCGCACTTCTAAGTTCCTCTAGGGTTATAGGGGCCTCTAAGTTCGTCTTGTCTATAGTGGTTAGAGTTGGTAGTGTAATTCCCTCCATTAATCTGTCTAGCGCACCATTACCTGCGAGCTGTTTCGTTTTGTACAGAGAGCTATAAAAGTCAAAGAATATCTCCCTTATCCTCCCAGGGTCCGTTACTATTTCCCCCTTTGGGGATCTGATCGCAGAGATTGTTGAGGACGGGGAGTTGGTGCTAGCCACTACAGCAAGTGTGCGCCCCACTCTTTCCCCCTCCTCAAAAAATCTCCGCCTCTGAAAAAGCCTTTTGTTTTCAGCCCTTCTCATTGTTACCGCTTTATATTCCTGCTGCTTCTTGACCCATACCTCCCTTAGCTCTATAGTGGGGCGCAGAACATACTGCCTTTCCAGGTCTATAACCTCCTTTCTGATGCGGTCCTCCTGCATTTTTGTTTTTCGCTTTGCCCTCGCTATTTGCTGGATTAGGAGCCCTCTAAGAAAGGCCTTTAGTGCGTCCCAAACCACCCCCCCTGCCGCCGTGCCCAAGTTGCTCAAAGTGAACTCCTTCAAGCTGGTAGAAATTTCTTCCTGGTTCCCAATTACCTCTAACCATACTGGGTTTACTGACCAAGGCCTATATATCTGTCTGTCCCCGGTGCGCAACAGCAGTTTTAAGGGTGAGTGGTCTGATAATCCCCTTGGGCCGTAGTCTATTTTATGTACTATAGGGAGCGCTTCCTTATTGCCTATGGCTAGGTCTATTCGAGATAGTGTGCAGTGCGTCCCTGAGTAGCAAGAATACTGTCTAGCGTTTGGATTGCGAATTCTCCATAAGTCGCACCACCCCACTTCTTCTAGAAACTGCTTAAGCCTCCCCGCCGTTACTCTCCCTATCCGGGTGCACGATGAGAGTCTATCCTGCCGACTATCAAGGACAGTGTTAAAGTCGCCTATCAGAAACAATGGGATCCCTGTCTTGTTCTCCATGTATTCTAGTAGATAGTATAGAATTTCCAACTTACTAGGAGGGGGAATATATACATTTGCTATAACCAGTTCTCTCCCATCTAATAAGCAATGTTAAAAAATATAGCAGCCCAGCGTGTCGATCCGCGCACTCCTGCAGGTAAACGACACCCCTTTTTTAATCAATATACTTACTCCTCTCGAATAGGAGGAGTAAACCGCGTGAAATTGCGTTTGAAATTTCCTACCCCCCAGTTTTGTCTTAGTTTCATTTGTTAGATGCGTCTCCTGCAGGCAGAACAGATCAACACCCTGGGCCTCCAACTCAGATAGAACAGCAGACCTCTTATCAGGATCGCCCAGGCCCCTGACGTTCCATGAGCCTTTTCCAATCATGCTAGGCATCAATAAAAGAAAGAAAAATAAGAAAAAGGTTTTTAGCAGGGATACAAGCAGCAACCGTATTGTACTGTATACAGCGCGTGTCACATTCTAACTCCCTCCCCAGGGCACCAAGCTTCTTAATATTTATTATAGCTCCTCTCTGGAACCTAGGCCTACCAACAGTGTTGCAACAGTATTTTGGGGACACGTGGAGGGAAGGGAGAAGGGGAGAACCCCTCTCCCCCCAATCCCCGCAAGCCCCCACTACTCTTATTTTTTCCACGTGCATAAGTAAGTGACCCAAGCCCTTATTTAAATTACTACCCTCCCTCCCTCCCTGGTTCATTTTATTAATGTGTTTAAGTCCCACATGGGGACTAAGTGACTCTTTATCCAGTGACTTTCCCTTAAACCCCCCGTGCCTATTTCGGCTAGCCCTGAGGGCTTTTGTTGTGACCCAATCTACCCCCTGCCTCCCTATCACACCTAATACCGCCCACACCCTCCCTTCAGCCTCCTCCCACCCCCCACCCCCCCTCCCCCCACCCACGACAGCACCCCCAGGGCAAACCCCGAGGTGATAAAACAAAAATAGAAAAAAACAAAACAATGCACTCCACAACCTTAATCGTGTACCAACCCACATTTAAGACTTTCACAGACACTTCAACCCGCTCTCCCCCCCACCTCCAGCCCACCCTGAATATCGAAAGAATAATAATAAACCCTCCCCCAGCCCCTCAGTCCCATTCCACCATTAATTTTTTTAATACTGCAACATTTTAATTTGTCCTCTTCATTCTCTTCTTTTGCAGCCCTCCTGACTTCCCATGATTATAAGGTCTCTTTATGGTCCTCAAGCCATGCTGCGGCCTTATCAGCTGCATCAAAGAAGTGAACAGACCCCGAAGCTTCTACCCTCAATCGTGCTGGATATAATAAGGCATATGGGATTTTGTGGGACCGCAAAGCTCGCTTCACCTCCAGAAAGCCTGCCCTTTTCTTTTGCAGATCCGGGGAGAAATCGGGGTACAGTGAAATCCTACTGCCATTATGGGAGATATCCCCTGTCTCTCTTGATTTTTGCATTAACACCACCTTGTCCTTATAGCAGAGCAGCTTAAGAATCATTGGTCTAGGGCGTCCCCCCGATGCGGTTGGCCTAGTGGGAATTCGATGCGCCCTCTCGATGGCAAAGTAGGGTGAAAATGAATCAGACCCGAAAAGGCCTTTAAGCAGCTTTTCCATGAAAATTTCAGGACAGGGACCTTCACTTCCCTCAGGGAGACCCAGAACCCGAACATTGCATCTGCGCATTCTATTCTCCATTTCGTCCATTTTATTTCTATACATTTCAAACTGCGTTTGTATATTCTTAAATTCCCGCTGCATCGGAAACACTGTGTCCTCAAGTTGGCTCAATCTCTCTTCTATAAGGGCAGTCCTTTCCAGTACCTTCTGGAGCTCCTGGCTCATAGAGCGTAGTTCTACCTTAAGGCCCCCCAGTTGGTCACACAGGTCACACAGGGACCCCTTGCATGAATTCACCGCAGCTAGTACCTCTTTTAATGTGGGCTCTGGTTCCGTTATTGTAATGGGGCCAGCTGAGGCACTGCTGTTTTGAGAGGTTACTTTCTCTAAGGGGGCTATCTCTGGGCTTTTTTTATTTAATGCGTTTTTAGTACCAGCCGATGCAGCTGGAGCTGTTGACATTCTGCCCACACTTTTCCGCTCGCCAGGTGGCCCTGTCTGTGTTTTCTCGTGAGGGAGCTGATTGCCTTTAACGGGGGTATGAGCAGGGGTATGTGCGAACTTTTCCAATTTTGCTGCAGCTGTTACCGCTAGGGGTGTCGGCGCTGCCGAGGCCCCCCTATCCTTAACAGAGCGAGTTGCCTGTGATGTTGTATTTTCATTAGACTGTTGGGGGTCCTCTCCCTTTTTTCTGGTCATCATTGGAAGTATTTGGCGAGAGAGAAAGAGCAAGAAAGAAACGTAGTCCGGCAGCGGCTTGCCCCTTAGCCACAATGCAATATATCCAAAGGTTACCACAAGCCCCCCCCTGCAGCACACCCTATGGGGGGCCGTGACAGTCCCAGGGCCCCAGGAGAAGCTTAGTTAGACTTCTCTTTACTTTCTTTCTCTCCTTCCTTTCCCTTCTTATCTGCCCTCTTCATCCGCTGCTTTTCCTTACTTCTTTACGCTCTTTGCTGCACTCTGCACTCCTCTTTCCTTACTCCCCCTGCCTCTCCTTCTTTTACAATGTCCAAGGCACAGTTACCAGCCACTGTAAGAGGTGTATGGCCTGGAGTATGGCAGGATATAGTCTTACAGGCTTACAGGGTACAAAATACTGAAGAAAGTCCTCCTCTACAGCCCCCCCGGCTTTATGAACTAAGCCCACAGGGCACTCATACCTGACCTGACGGTGCTTCCAAGCAGCTCTCTTCCATGTGCGTCTGGTGGCTGTTTGTCGTTGGCTGGAGTCTGCTGCTGTAGCTGTGGCTGTGACTGCGGCTGAGGCAGGAGAAGGGGGGTCGAATTCGATACCGGAGCTGAAGCGGGTCACTTTGGCTGAGGCTCCCAGGTTTCTGACACAGATCAACAGCGGCTCCCTCAGTTCTCGCGAGGTTCCCGAGGGTTGCTAGGCATCCAGTCCCGCCACCACGGGAGGGGGGGAGCCCACCGCACGGCCCGAATGGGATGCGAGCCAGGCAGGGCCCAAGCCAGTGTACTACAGCGCGGTACTTCGGGAGCGGTGGAGATGAGAAGCAGCTGTCCTGGTCCCGGCAGCCGACCGAAGCGGGAGGCGAGCGACAGAGGCCGGGCGGCAGGTCAAGCCAGCAGCAGACTAGTTGGTAGGGCGGGGAGGGTCAGCGGGGACAGGGCTGAGCAGCATGTAGGCCGGAGCTAGGAGGGAGCTCACACACACACCCTCTCACACCGGCATCCGGTCACGCCCCCCCACACTCGGTGTCCCTTGTTAACTTGACATTGTATTTTTGAAATGTACCTGCCTACTCACAAACAAACTGTCCTTTTTGAAGTAAAACACATAGCCAAGGATTTAAAAAAAAATAGAAATTTATTAGGGGTCATAACAAAATAAAGAGGAAGGCAATGATGGAGAAACTGTTGAAATTGGCAAAGCCTTTGTACCCCAGGGCAGACATCAATTATTTGACAGGCCAAATTGGTAACCTGAGGAGTCCATTTAATAGGGAGCACAATCCGGTCCAGGACTCTGAGAGATCGGGAGCAGCAGCAGATGACATATATTTCCCGAGGCTGTAGTCTTACAACAACCTGCGTCTTTTGCCAGACCAGACCGAACCCAGGCCATCACACTCTTATCTTCCTTACACACTTCCTTCCAGGCTGTGGCTGTGGTGTTGGAGTTGTGGCAGGAGGTGGAGGAGGAGTATGGTCCAACTCACATATGTGACTTTTTTTTGTGAGCTCGCCCATCACCCTCTTATTTAGGACCTGAAATATGAGCTCCTCACTGATGATGCGTTGGCCCACCTCCATTTTCTACATTTTACTGGCCATCATACAGGCAAAGGCCTCTTGAACACTGGGGGTAGTTGTGAGGACCACAGTAGCCTGCTGAATCAAAACAAGAGCTGACTCCTCCACATTCCTCCCCTTCCTGGGCCTTTTTGTTGGAAGGCGGAGGGGAGGAACTTGTGATTCGGTCAGGCAACTGGGCCGAGCTACCTCCTGGCTGCCACTTTCCACAGGCCACCTCCTGGATGCCACTTTCCACGGCCACCTCCTGACTGCCACTTTCCCCTGCCACCTCCTGGCTGAGACTTTCCACAGCCTCCTCCTGGCTGAGACTTTTCTGTGTATGAAAATGGTACATAGTTATATATTTTTGGTCAGCAAACACACACAATTTTGAGCTCATGACTGTTGCAAATTCAATGTTAACAAATAGAAAAGTCTAATAAATGGTAAGAAAGATGAAGGGATTTTTACGGTGCAAATAAGCTGAGCATAGAAAATTTAAAAAAACAAAATTTTAATTCAACCATTAAAAAACATATAATTTGTACATAATTCATAAAATCTCAATATTGACAAAGTCACAGTGGTCAAAGTGAAATATGAGTGTACATATATTTTGGAAGATGATATAGTTGCATACTAGCCCGACATGTTTCGCAGTGTTGCTTTTTCAAGGGATATGCAAACTGAAAAGGTGGTATCATGAAACACTCCTATAGATTCTAAGGAGATATAGAAAATTACAAAATAACATTCATTGTAAATTACAGAGAAATATGAATATACATAATTATTGAAAGACAAGCGCAATATCTTCCCTGAAACAGCACTATTAAGGTGCTTACCCCCATAATGACCCAGAGTCCAGTCAATCCCCGCATTCACCAACCAGAACTGGAACAGCGAGAGGGCCGATTATGCAACCACAGGGGACAGGAAGGTGGAACTATGTATACAATACAGGGTATAATGTGTCAAAATGGGCTATTTGTTAATGTAGGGGAGGTAAATATATGGCTAAATATATAAATAGATATCAATAGAGAAAAATTAAATTTTTGCTTATTGAAATTCTGGTGAAGATTCATAAGAGGTGCGTATAAGAAAAGCTAGTTGGCTCAAAAACCAGAGAGCCACTGGGCACTTACTCTAAAAGTTATTCAGAACAGCACCTGTGAGATGGAGGCGGTCATCAAAACTCCTGCTAGATAGTAGTTGCAGGGAATGGTTCAGTAATGCTAATGAATAAAGCAAAAAATGAAATGATAAGATAATAAGTATGAAGGATGAGGCATTGTTAAGAGTAGCAAAAAATTACAGGGACTAGGAAGTGTAGGTGAAAAGGAATATAACAAGGAGATAAATGGTAATAGCAGTTAGATAAAGATCATCCAGTATAACCAACCGGATGGTAATGGACATATTGTCTCAGTAAATACATATAAGAGAAACAGGTCAGCAGTTTAGGTGCTTCTTGCACTAAATATAAAAGACAATTAGATGATTGGTAACGGATGAGTAGGCTGTCCCCCATCGAGCTGTCCCCCATCGAGCTGGCGTGTGATGTCACCAGCTCGATGCGGACGTGTAGGCACCAGTGCGCATGCCCGAGGAGCCGGAGACCCATCCTACTACAAGTCCCAGGGTGCACCGCGGTCCCACACAGAACCGACATGCGCAGTGTGATACATGGTGACTCTAACTGTGTTTCCGCGGGCGTCCGTGTGGTTGCGGTGGGCCCCGCTGAAACCAGTGGAGGAAGGGAGCCGAGAACAATCGGGCCGAGGGGAATCAAGAGGGCAGCTGATCAGAGAGGAGAGGACCACACACACTCCGATCAGAGGATCAGAAAAGACAGAGCGCTTAAAAAAGAGACCCATAATAATAAATCAAAGATTTACATACAAATTGCAACTGGTATGAGTAATTTGTTATACAGTAACCATGTATAAAAAATTATTTTATTTATATTATTTATTTAAACCCGGGAAAACAGTAGCCCTAAGGGTGTATATCCAGCGGGCCTCAAGCTGGAGCAGCATACGATCGAGGCCCGCTGGATATACACCCTTAGGGCTACTGTTTTCCCGGGTTTAAATGAGAGCCTAAGCTATAAGTCCTTCTTGTGAATCTGCACAGTGATCTCTCTTAATCCATTTTTAGTTTATGTTACCCTCCCATTTGGTTCTCACCCTCTCCCCTCCCTCCCCTCCTTCATAGGTTTTTTCTATCTTCTCAACTAAGTTTTATATATTACTTTTTTGTTATAGATTTAATATGTCTAGATGTATGTAACTACCAATTTTTTATACATGGTTACTGTATAACAAATTACTCCACCGGTTTCAGTGGGGCCCACCGCAACCACACGGACGCCCGGGGCACATCCTTGTGATGTGCCCACCTGCGCCGCACCTCCTGAGGGATCGGAACCATAGTGGGTCACGTCTGTGCTCGCTTCCCACAGTTAGAGTCGCCATGTATCACACTGCGCATGTTGGTTCTGTGTGGGGCCGCGGTACACCCTGGGACTTGTAGTAGGATGGGTCTCCGGCTCCTCGGGCATGCGCACTGGCGCCTACACATCCGCATCGAGCTGGTGACGTCACACGCCAGCTCGATGGGGGACAGCACTTAAGCCAGCTAATCTGACAGAGCGATCTGTCAGCGCCGGAGGGTGGAACTCTTTTTGTAGCAGTGTCAGTGACTGGTAAGTTTACCACACACTGCTCTACAACCAGCTGCCTTTCTCATTCACCTTTTCCTTCATCCGTTACCAATCATCTAATTGTCTTTTACATTTAGTGCAAGAAGCACCTAAACTGCTGACCTGTTTCTTTTTTATGTATTTACTGAGACAATATGTCCATTACCATCCGGTTGGTTATACTGGATGATCTTTATCTAACTGCTATTACCATTTATCTCCTTGTTATATTCCTTTTCACCTACACTTCCTAGTCCCTGTAATTTTTTGCTACTCTTAACAATGCCTCATCCTTCATACTTATTATCTTATCATTTCATTTTTTGCTTTATTCATTAGCATTACTGAACCATCCCCTGCAACTACTATCTAGCAGGAGTTTTGATGACTGCCTCCATCTCACAGGTGCTGTTCTGAATAACGTTTAGAGTAAGTGCCCAGTGGCTCTCTGGTTTTTGAGCCAACTAGCTTTTCTTATACGCACCTCTTGTGAATCTTCACCAGAATTTCAATAAGCAAAAATTTAATTTTTCTCTATTGATATCTATTTATATATTTAGCCATATATTTACCTCCCCTACATTAACAAATAGCCCATTTTGACACATTATACCCTGTATTTTATACATAGTTCCACCTTCCTGTCCCCTGTGGTTGCATAATCGGCCCTATCGCTGTTCCAGTTCTGGTTGGTGAATGCGAGGATTGACTGGACTCTGGGTCATTATGGGGGTAAGCACCTTAATAGTGCTGTTTCAGGGAAGACATTGCGCTTGTCTTTCAATAATTATGTATATTCATATTTCTCTGTAATTTACAATGAATGTTATTTTGTAATTTTCTATATCTCCTTATAATCTATAGGAGTGTTGGATGATACCCCCTTTTCAGTTTGCATATCCCTTGAAAAAGCGACACTGCGAAACATGTCGGGCTAGTATGCAACTATATCATCTTCCAAAATATATGTACACTCATATTCCACTTTGACCACTGTGACTTTGTCAATATTGAGATTTTATGAATTATGTACAAATTATATGTTTTTTAATGGTTGAATTAAAATTTTGTTTTTTAAAATTTTCTATGCTCAACTTATTTGCACCGTAAAAATCCCTTCATCTTTCTTACCATTTATTAAATACGTCCAGGGATGTGGTGCCTACCTCATAGGGTGTTTCCCCATTAATCGGAACCAAAACTCCTGTATATCAAATATAAAAGTCTCATTCTGGCCCCAGCATTTTTCATTCTTGTCCCAATCATTTTTGGCTACTACTGTCAGTTGATATGTAAACCACTTTGTTAAATCTGAAATTAGTGATCGATAATAACATCTAGTTAACATAATTACATTTTTGACAAGAAATATGTTGAACAATGCTATACCTGGCTCAAGCTGGGCTCCTCCACATCTTCCTGGGTGGAAGGCCCAAGTTGTACATCGGAAGCTTCGTCTGAGGTGGAAGGAAGTTTGAAAAGAAGGGTGAAAGGAAGGGTTGAGAGTGGTTGCCTGATTTCAGTCTGGTCTGACAAAAACTGCAGTCTGTTGTAGTACCACAGCCTGGGGACATGAACGTCATCTGCTGCTGCTCCTGATCTCATGGAATCATGGACCTTTTTGCGCTCCCTATTATATGTGCTCCTCAGGCCACCAATTTTGGCCTTCAAATAGGTGATGTCCGCCGTGGGAATCACCAGCTTCACTAATTCCAACAGTTGATCAAGCGCTGCCTTACTCTTTAGTTTGTTAATATAAAAAGGGTGGAAAAAAAAGAAAAAAAACTGCGCTGTCTTAAAGTGATAAATAATAGCTGCCAGCACAACAGAAATCTGTGAATATGTGACCAAATGGGAAAGTGGTAAAGTGCAGCACTGCACTTTACCACTTTCCCGTTTGTTAATATAAAAAGGGCGTTTCACCTGCCACAGACAGGGCAGCTCTCTGTATTTATCAATGAAGTTGGGGAGGAAGTCATGGTCATTGAATTGATCCATATTCTCTGCAAGGCACAACACAAGACAAACCCTAATGTCAGGCTAAACTCTCCTAATCTTGTCCCAATATGGGCCTCAATCTATAAGCAGTATAGGCCACTGATGCACCCCTGACCTTATTTCTAGTATATTCCCCGCCCTTCTCTTTCGGCGCAGTGGGAGAGCACATGGCTGAGACAGAGCAGGTGCATGAGAGTAGCAGCAACAATGAAAGCCCGGAGCCACAAACGTCCTGATCCAGGGGATTTAAGGCCTTGAATATGTCCTTTGTTGAGATGGGGGAGATGTTGGACATTTTGGAAGAAGGCCGACTATGACGGGAAATATGGACCGTACAGAAACCCAAATGTGAGAAAGGGCAAAATCATGACTAAAGTTGTGAAAAGTCTGCAGAAGAATTTTGGGGTACGACCATCCAAGGATCAACTGAGGAATCGATGGTCAGACCTCAAATTGAGGGAGCAGGATCAGTACAGAAGAATCAAGAGAGTGCTGCAAAAAAGTAAGTATTTTGTCGTGTGTTCCTATTAGTATTATTACTTTTGTGCTGCTCCATGTGCTTTTCTTTACTGTTGTACAGTTTAAAATGGCATTTAAAATGGCAAGTTTCAGGTTCGTGGGCACAGTAATCGTTCGTAGTAAACATTGTTCGTTCGCCCAAAAATACAATGTTTTTGGCAGATGCAGGTTAACTACATTTGTTCAGGCCTATTTGTATTAAAAGAAGTTTGTTGTCTAGATGTGTTTGTAAGAATGAAATGCAAACTTGATTCAGTGTAAGGAGATGACACTCAGCAGTCGTTTACACATCTGGACGCAGGAGCACTAGTGTGGGACACCAGAACACCCTTTTTAGGGTGTCCCACACAGGTGCTCCAGTGGATACTAGGGGTCTCTACATGTGTGATACTTTACCAAAAAAAGTAAGTATTCCAGCTTGAAAAAAAGGGTAAAAATCATGTATTCAGCTTGGAACTCTGCCAAAACAGACAATTGTACGACACTTCCAAGCAATGTTTCATATTCCTATTTCTTGCCTCAAATATCTGTCTGCTAAGTACACCCTTTTTTTAATTCACATAGGGGAGAAAAGACTCAGGACATCTGAGGACACCAGGGAGCCCAACCTCCTAAAGAAGGGGAAGTCACCACACCACAACCTGAGGATATGGAGGGAGAGGTTCATGACCTGGTTGAAATAGTGCCTAAAACAGGTGAGTGTCTGAGACCACAGCTTCAGGTAATAGATGTATGCCTGCATATTTATAATACATGGTGTGTTTTATTCTTTTTAGGTGATGTGGATGTTGTGAGAGAAGAAACTCATTTCACCAGTGCAAGTGCACACGTCCTCATCGGGGAGATCATGGTGTGCTATCATGGTTTAGAAAAGATAAAGGAAAACATCAATGATGTTCAACAAAAAATGAAGAACATCATTGATATTTTAGGCAGAATCTAAAACACACAAAAATTGTACTGTTTTGTCGTGGAATATGTTATTTTAAATCCAGTTTTAAATTATTTTAAAAGCCAAATTTTGAAGATGCACACAGCGTGTCAACATGTGCTAGCTGCCATCACGGGATATCAATGCACGTGTTTTGTGGGTGCAACCCCTTCCTCCCAACTCAAGTAGGTGAGAGGAAGGGGTTGCACCCCTGAAACACGTCCATTGATCCCCCATGATGTGAGCTAGCACATGTTGACATTAGGCATGGGATCAGGAGTGAAATCCACATTTTACTCCCAATTTGTGTGCGTCTTCAAAATTTGGCTTTTACGGGGTTGCATCACTTCATCTGATGAAGGCAAGATCAACACAGTTTTAACATACTCGTGTCTGATATAGCCTTCAATTTTTCAAAGTTGAACTTTGTAAGTTCCTGAGTTGTGTATGTTATTATGATTTTAAACATGCCTGTTTAACCAAAAAAAGGCTATTTCTAATGTCAACCATAAAAATGTTATACACCAAAGATGTTGGTTTGTTAAAAAACTCTTTTCTAACGCACATGTGAATGTGCACGGAGTAAAATGTTTTATACTCAACAATGTGTGGCTTCTTATTTCAATGCTCAATACCAGTTTTTGGAGTAAGTTAGTGTTTACAGTGACAATGGGAGTATTTACTAAAGGCAAATCCACTTTGCACTACAAGTGCACTTTCAGTGCACTTTCAGTGCACTTCAAGTGCACTTGCAGTGCACTTGTAGTGCAAAGTGGATTTGCCCTTAGTAAGTAACCCCCGCAGTGCTCTAAAATTGGCCCCAATCAGGCCATTTTAAGGACTCAAAACAATTAATTCATGGTGCTGAAAAGGATGATTATTTTTATCATTAATGCATTACAAACATTAACAACAAAAACAAGGTGTGTGTGTAGCAGACCCACAACATAATAGTTAGCTGAAGAAGAGATTGTCACCTCATGTATCAAATAAATAACGTTTGCACTATTGAAGAAAATGGCCAAAAAGAAAAGCCCATTGGAGAACCTAGGAGACAGCTAAAAGAAACACAAGCAGTAAATCAAATAAAATATTAGTTCAGTGTAAAAAAAAAAATTATTTTAAAAGTGTTTCACACATTTGCTGGCATATCAATGGCCCCCCTACCTGCAAAGTACTCCAGATATTTTTGTCTCACTTCGTGGGTGCTTTGGAGGGGCAAACCAGGACGGCCAGCTTCAAGTGCCGTCAGGGTTGAATGATCAGTCCCAACTGAGGCCACATAGTTCATTGCATTTTTGCGTAGATAATTGTGCATAATGCAGCAAGCAAGCACAATATGGTTCAGTCTATATTCCGCCATGTGGATTGGTGTCAGAAATAGGCGGAACTGGCTGGCCATTATGCCGAAAGCATTCTCCACCACTCTTCTGGCTCTGGCCAGCCTGTAGTTAAAAACCCTCTGGTCCGGGGTGAGGGTCCTCATGGGAAATGGCCTCATCAGATGTTCACCTAGCCCAAACGCTTCATCAGCGATGAACACAAACGGAAGACCAGCCACGTTGTCTTCCACAGGTGGCAAGCCCAAGCCACCATTCTGGAGCCGTCTGTAAAACTCTGACTGGACGATGACTCCACCATCCGACATCTGGCCTTTCTTCCCCACGTCCACATACAAAAACTCGTATGTCGCCGACACCACCGCCAACATCACAATACTATTAAACCCCTTATATTTATAATAATATGACCCCGAGTTGGAGGGTGGGACGATGTGGACGTGTTTCCCATCTATTGCCCCTCTGCAGTTAGGAAAGTCCCACTGCTGGGCAAAGTGGGATGCCACAGTCTGCCATTCCTGTGGATTTGAAGGAAACTGTGGAGTCAAACAAGAAAAAAAAAATAGTACTTTTGCACATAACATTGCAAGCAGATTAGACACAAACATTCTTGGCCAACATAAGATTAACATTTATTGAAATGAGTATTTAAAGACAAAAGTATAAGGTCTACTTATCAGATTCCTCACCCCCTCTGATGGCCCATTGTAAAAATTTTAGGGGGGGTATTTTGGACAGGTAACCCTCTCCACTTCGTTGAGAGCTGAATGTATAAATAATTTGTGTTACTTTGGCCAGCCCCTCCTTACTTACACTATTGGCAGCCCACTGGACAGGTAAGAAGTGTCATAATACAAAAATAGGAATACACACTGTACAAATTGAAGCACATTTTCACATTCTGCAATTACCTATCAAGGTAATAGGAGAACAAAACTTTAAACAGTACCATTTGAAAGTATTCAGGCAGGCCCTTGCACTACATGCTTTGGTGAATTCATCCATAAATCTGACCTCAAAAGAGGTGGGTATAGCGTGTATGGGTTTGGCAAAGTCAGCAGATAGAGGATTGGTATCGGTTGACTTAACGGTTGGGGGGAGGTTCCAAATGAGTTCAGGCCCCAAAAAAAAACTTGCACTCTGCCTGAATTTAAGGACAAAAATAACATTTAAACACATTTTAGGGGGTGTTTAGGGCAAGAACTACAATGGAGCTGAGAAAAAACATTGTTAAGTGACTAGGCGAAGTGTATATAGGCCCAGGATAGCATGCTGGGGAGGTTAGTGAAGGAAAATATGCATGAAGGACAAAAAAGGAGGATTAAAAGCTTCCAGCGTGCATGAGGACAAAGAGGACATTCACAGCATATTACAATCATGGTAATTATGGAATGATTAAATAAATACAATACATTAGCAAACATTAAATACATAGAATGTGATGTTAAAGGAGAAAACTTACTTTAATATAGTCCTTTTGCAGGACCTGAATGATGGCAGAACAGGTCTCTGGAATAATGATCCTCAGAGCCTGGGGGGAGATGCCTGTTGAGAACTTGATGCCCTGCAGACTTCCCCCCTGTCGCCAAGTACCGCAACGTGGCGACAAGCCTCTGCTCGGGAGTGATGGCTTGCCACATGCAGGTGTCCTGCTTGGTAATATAAGGGGACAACAAAGCCAACAGATGGTAAATATCATCCGTCATCCGGAGATAATTCCTGAAATCATCAGGATTATTCTCCTGGATCTCCCGCAACAAAGGCATGTGAGAGAATTGGTTATGCTGGAGCAACCAATTCTTTATCCATGAACTCCTCCTCCCCCTGTTCATGGACTGGGCTTGGGTCAAAGTAATAGCCCCAACACCAAGCCCCCGCACAGCACAAACTCTACAACGAGTACGTACCCGCAACATGGCTTCAAAATGGTCTGCTGGTCAAAATGAAATAACAGAACGCACTGAAAATCAGAAAGAACCTGAGAAGAACAATCTGAAAATCAGAAACGAGCTGACAAGAATCCACTGAAAAACAGATACAAACTATTAAATAGAACGCACTGATAGACAGAAACGAACTGACAACACGCACTGAAAAACAGATACGAATCCACAAGCACAAACTGAAGAGCAGTAACAATCTGAAAAGCACAAGGCTGAAAAGTGCAAATCGTCTCTCACCAAACTTCTAGTAACACGAGATTAGCAGAAAGGAGCCCAAAGGGTGGAAAACTGGCTATTGAAAGTCCTCTTTATAGTGTTGTTGTATGTGTTGCCGATCGGAATTTCCGACAACATTTGTGCGACCGTGCGTATGCAAGACAAGTTTGAGCCAACATCCGTCAGAAAAAAATCCACGGTTTGGTTGTCGGAAATTACGATCATCTGTATGCTGCATTAGAGAGGACAAGGGTAGAAAAACATTATAATGAGACATTACGTCCAAACATATTGCCCCATATCTATATAGATTTATGGGGTATATATTTAGAGACAGAGAGCTAGAATTAATACAAAAGGGGGTTTATATGGTGGTATGTAGGGTAAACAGGGCAAAATTCCTATTGACAGAGATAAATCCTGTTACAATACAGAACCAGTGTTGCAAGCACTTTTACAGCTCTAGCCAAAGAATTTTTCTCGCAGTGTCTACCCCACTCCATCCCACACATAAGATGAAAACCCTTCTAAGAAAGGGCGATAGCTAATGCAATAATTGAGGCCTGATGGTAGGGTGGCTCGTAGGGCCACTATCCACCTTGTTTCTCTCTGTAGAAGGATTTTGTCCCAATCACCCTCTCTATTGTTGGGGTGGACACGGTCTAATACTAGAAATTTAATTTTGGGAAAGTTCGCCTGATGTACATCCCGAGTGTGTCTGCCCAGTGGGAGATCTGGGTTGCATGTACGCATACTATGTATTTGTCTGTACATTCTTTTATGTAACTCTAACTTGGTTTTCCCAATGTAAAAGCACCTACAAGGGCAGGTTAAAAGATAAACTACCCCAGGGGTGCGGCAATTAGCGTAATGGGAAGGTTTGTGTTTGAGACCGTTTGGTAACAGGTAGTCAATCTTGATGTTAATAAATTGGCTTTAAGGACATCCCCCACATCTAAATGTGCCCCATCTCTTGCAAGGGTCACCCCTAAATGCCCAAGTGTACTCGCTGGTAACTAATCTGTTCTTCAGTGATTGTGTACGTTTGTATGGAATCAGAGGATTCTGGGGTATGAATTGATTTAGCATCTGGTCAATTCGGAGAATGTGCCAATGTCTCTCTAAGATTTTTTTTTAAACATTTATGTTGTTTGTTAAATGTAGTGATAATTTTCTCTAGTTACGTCCCTTTTTGGAGGTATCAAATAGCAGGTCATGTCAATTTTTTCTCTTTGGCTCTTCTATAGGCCTTTTTCGGGCCTGTGGGGGAATAGCCCCATTGTAAGAGTCTGTTTTGTAATTTGTTTGCTGCCATTTGTAAAGTACTCTCCTCTGAGCAGTTCTCATGAATACAAAGGTATTGGGTATAGGGGTTAGACTTAATCAATGGTACGGGATGGAAGCTAGTGGCGTGTAAGATTGTATTACCCGCTGTCTCTTTGCGGTACAATACACTTGAAAGGTGACCATCTGGGTTTTTTTAAAATGGTAACATCCAGGAAAGTGATCTTATGAGGATCCCTTGCCATCGTGAAATTTAAATTGAAATCACTGCGACCCATAGACACAATGCACTGATTGAGGGTATCAATTCCAGATGAGAAAGATATAATCGATATATCTATACCAGACTAATAACTTTTCCGTAAACGCACTGGATCTATCGTTGGACAGAAAGCAGTTCTCCCACTCCCCCAGATACAGGTGGGCATATGATGGGGCACAACATGTCCCCATAGCTACCCCCCTGATTCTGGAGGAAGTGGGAGCCATCAAAAGCAAATGCACTATGTAACAAGATGAAATCTAAAAGTAACAAAATAAACCAATGTAATGGTTTGTCATCTCTGTGTGATTGGGAAGTGAAATGTTTTATTACCTTAATCCCCTTGGTATGTGGAATCGAGCTATATAATTGTCTTGACGTCCACAGTGACCAAGATGGAGTCAGATGGAACACAAAGGTCTTCCAAGTTTTGTAATAGATGGGCTGTGTCCCTGATGTATGAGGGAAGAATTGTGACTAAAGGACGCAATTGTTCATCTATATACTTACTGAGATGCTCAGTAATACTCCCCCTCCCAGACACAATGGGTCTCCCTGGTGGATTTTTGAGGTCCTAATGGACCTTGGGAAGACTGTAGAAGGTTGGGAATTTAAGTTAGGAGATGGAAATTTGTTTGATTTCTTTTTAAGTGTAGATTTGCCCCAAATGCCACTGGTGGTAGCAGAAATTTGTTCTGCCAGTAGTGATTCAATGTTTATTCAGTCCAACAGATCATTGTTTTCCTGGTCCTCCAGTAGGGAGATCAGGTCATCAAGCGCTTCCTTTTCCTGTGCAGATGGTTCGTCACCTTGCACACATTTAGCGAATAGACATTTTAAGGATTAATTTTCAGGCAAAAAGATGCAGATCTTTTATAGCTTCAAAAGTATCTATATTTGAAACTAGACAAAAAGTAAGCCCTTTACTCAATATTCTAGCCTCGTCATCCGACAATAAGTAATCAGACAGGTTGATGATGCTAAGGCCATCATCAGTATGCTCATCTCGTGTTCTATGTCAATAGACCTCTGTGGATCCGCCTGCGGTAGATACCACAGGGGGGTCAACAGATTGTTGTCCCTGCCCAGATGGGCCACCATGTGCATTACTGCCCTGGCTGTGTGTCCAGTACCCACCACCATTGGAGTTGATTGTGTGGATGTTGTAGACTCCGTGATATGTTTCTTGTTATTTGCTCCCGTTCCGGGTGAATGCCACTTATGCTTCTGGGGTGCCTTACGTTTTTTGTTTGTTCTGTTTTCTGTTTTCATTGCTAGTTTTGCCAAGCCGCTAGAACCTACATTTTACCACCCAATAGGCAGATACCAAACCTGAAACCTATTGTGTTTTATGACCCCACTGTTCCCTGGTTGGCGCCCATCCACACAACCGCCTGCACAGTTGTTTCACCTGTTCCTTTTTTTAAATCAATTTGCATGGTATGTATATCTTCTTGGTTGGCATGACTGCTTATCTATTTTCTCATGGCTAATAAGGATATTGCTGTCTATTCTGTACCATTCTGACATGTCCTTTTTAACTTTTATAGTAAAAAACAAATTGTGACTATACTTACTCCTATCCTATACCCCTGACGAAGGTGTTTAACCAGAAATGCATTGGGTACCGGGGATTACTATATACCGGAGAGTATTATTTTGGTGTCATACTGTTCATGTAAATTGTTGTTTTTGTTTTTTTTTTCGTTTTTCTTATAGGTATTTTTTGTACAAACTTTAATGTTTTTTAATCATCGATCATCTCTATGATCGAATATTTTTATGTATATATTTTCAATAAATTTGATTCTTTTGCAATATGCAATAAGTGTATGTTGTCTTAAAAGTCCCAATGAAGGGCGATTTCTCTTTTTCTTAAATACACAATAGGGATGCAGAAACTACACTTTTTGGATCTGACATGGTAAAACCTTTTCTTTTGCGAAAAAAATTCAAGAGTCCTAGATTATAAAAGGGATATATGTTGATCTGGATGCAAATGATGCTAAAATTATTCATTCACCAGAAATATTGACAGTTTGATTTTTGACACGTTAATCGTCTTTGTACTATGAAGGATTATTCAAAATATATGAAGTGTTCTAAGCTATAAAATAAATATTTGACCTCCACATTTTGCTGTCTCTATGTACAGTACTATGCGGAAGTTTTAGGCAGGTGTGAAGAAATAATGTAAGAATGCTTTCAAAAGTATATATTTTTCTTGTTTATTTTTTTCAATTTAAAAAATGCAGAGTGAGCGAACAGAAGAAAAATCTAAATAAAATCAATATTTGAATACCCTTTGGCTTCAAAACAGCAGAGGTACACTTGCAAACAATTTTTGAAGGAAATCAGCAATAGTCAGCAATATGTTTACATTTCCAATTTGTTTTTTTAATTTGTTTTCAAATTCAAACTTGAATTTGATTTGAATTAAAATTAAAATTTGTTTAAATAATTTATTTCGGATTTGTTTAAATTCGTTCCTATTGTGATATTGAAATATCGAAAAATGTGTCCGAATTTTGATTAGGAACAAAATGAACTGCACATGTCTATTCATTTCTTGGGATGCCCAAACGTTTTTTCTAAGTCTTTTTCTAGGTCTTTTACAATCCTAGTAGACATGTGCGATTCATTTCATTCCAAATCAAAGTACGGGAAAAAAAATCGTTATTTAGATGTATCCAAATTTCTGAATCGCAATAGTAATGAATTTCAGCTAACCCGAAATAGATAACAAAACAAATTATCTAAATTCGAAAATGAATTTGAATTTTACATGGAAAGATATTGCAATAAATACTGCAAGGTATTAGGCTGCTTTATAGAACAGAATAGAACATAATAGAATAAAACAAAATTGGATTGAACAGAATAGAATGAAAAGAAAAGAAAGGGATATAATAAAATAAAACAGAATAGAATAACATAGAATTAAAAATAAAAAAATAGAACAGAATAGAATAGAGCAGAATAGAATAGAAAATAAGAATAGTAAAAAAAATTATAGAAAAGTAAAGTAAAGAATAGAATAGAAAAAAAAGAATAGAAAAGAAAAAATAGAATAGAATAAAATAGAATGAATACATCTGTCTTCTGAAATTTGAGTTTTACTTTTTCTATTCTTTTATACTCTATTCTATACTGTTTTATTATATTTTATTATATTAAGCAGCCTAAGTAGGAATCATCTTCTTATTTCACTTTCATACCCTACTATATTTATTGCAATATGTTTCCATTTAGAATTCTAATTCATTTTTAAATTTGAATTTGGATCATTTCGAATTGATTCGAAAATAACGAACATACGAAACAAATCGAAATATACAAAATAAATGACGAATTCTAACATAACGAATATGTTGAAACTAAATTATTAATTTACCAAAATAATCCGAAATTAAACAAAACAAATTTTTTCATAGTGCACATCTCTAATTCCTAGCAATGCCCATGGCCCAGCCGTCTTGCTTCTAGAAAAAGATTTGGAGAAGCACCATTAAGGGCAAACATATTTTTTCATGCCTTTAACTGCTCTGCCATAACACAGTGAAAGGTGTACAGGATACCAAGAATGGGTCCTGGACGGGTGCTAGGTTTCACCTATGTTTGGATTGTTGTCCCTCTAAGGGGGATGGTTTAGGTGCACTCAGGGGTTCACACCCATCTGGGGTGAGAGGTTTCGGGACAGTTCAATTATAAAGCAGAAGACTGACTTACAATTCTATCTGCATTAATAATTTCCTATTTGGGACCTGAATTTTGGAGGTTCAGAGAGATATTTGGATGGGAAAGAACCTCCACCCCTAATTACAGGGACTCTGGTCCCAAAAGGGTTAAAGCTTACCTCCAGGAAGCAGCAATTAAAGCTGAACTCTAAATTTCTTTTCACTAGAACTAAGTGGAATGATCAATCCCAGCATAGATCATACCTCTGTACCATGTTGCTCTGTTGTCTGTAGATACCCTGATTTTCTGGGTTTAGTTGTGTCTTTGTACCGTGTGACACTCTGTATATCCTGCTAGACTCTGTTCCTTCCACAGCCACTTCCTGGATCAGCTAGAGTCTGTAACACTCCCCTTTGTAGTCTTTCAGACTCTGCAAATGATGTAACTTTCTTCACAGCTCTGATGGTGGGTGGGATTAAATATATCCTAATTAGCATTCATTCCAGCCAAGTCACACTTCCCAAGTCACACCTCACAGATCACAACATTATTCAAAAAGGAAACCCCTTCATATAATATACACAGCCTGCTGTGAAAGATAGCTGTGTTGATACTGAGAGGCATTAAATTGACAATCAAAAATTGTGGTTCACACTAGCATGACATGAATGTCACGTGACTTCAAGTGCTGACTATCATTTGTCATGGTTATGCAATAGAGTTTGTCTGTCAACTTACCTATCACAATGTGTTCATCTCTAGAGACCAGCTGACTCTCACCTGACTGCTTTTATAATCTCTCCTCTAGCATGGCTCCACCCCAGCTCCTATATTAACCTGTGCACTGCAGGCCAGCCCTGCTGATCAACCTTTGTGTGTTTGGCTTCCTGTTTCCTACTGCCGTGTGCTCTACGTTTGTTTTCTGTTACCGACCTTGGCGTGTTCTCAACTATTCCTGTCTGCTCGTGACCCTGACCTTTTGGCATGTCCCCGACTATTCCTGTTTGGCAGTGACCCTGAACCTTTGGCGTGTCTCTGTTGTCCTTGTCTGCTTGTGGCCCCAACCTTGGCTTATTCCCTTACTATCCCTATCCTCCTGTTGCCTACTGTGGGCGTGAGCTAGGGGACCCTAGGGGTCACGACCTGGAGCCAGTTGCAGCCCAGTTCATCCTCACCACTAGAGGCTCAGGCCCTAGGGAATCTTACGCTCTAACCCCAGTGGGATCCGTGTTGGTGTTCCAGCGGCCCTGCCTTCCTTACCACCCTGACTCCCATCCGCAGCAGTTAGCCGTAGGGTCCACTACCTTGCAGTGCACCCCTGATTCCAACGGTGTGCAATTGTCACCTAGCCCCAGGTGACCTGACATAATTCCTGTGCCACTTTGATGGATCAGTGTTTTTTTTAACCATCACCTCCCCTCCCTGCTCATTCTTGCTGGCTAAAAACTTACTGCCAAACGCATTCCATGCGCACCTCAGTGTAGCAGAAACACATGTTCCTGTTCACGGTTTCTTTTGCGTGTTTTTTAAGCATAAATGTGCACTTAAATGGGCTGCCTTACATGCAACAAATGCCCCAAAGTAGCACCAGAATGTCATGGAGTGTCACATTGTTTTTTATTGTGTGTGTTGGCGCATTTGTAGTGGGTTAGGTCGCACATCAAAGCACGCATGTGCTAACTGTGATTGGGTTATCATTAACAATTAGGCTACATTTACATGTGCATGTTTCCGAATGCGCGGCAACCCACTTTAAAAAACACACAGAACCCAAGTACAACGCACATTGCTGAGTGTTTTTAAAATGCACAGCAAAGTACACATTTTCTGTGCAGGTTTCCTCTTATTCAGAAATGCGCAGATGCGAATGCCGCGTTCCAGCGCATTTTTGAAAAACACAGCAGGGCGCTGTTTTTGTTTGCGGGTTTTCTCGTGCGCTTGGAAATGCGCAGATGCAAATGAATAATAACGCAAGGGTGATGCACCTTGCCACGCGTTTTCAAAACACATGGCAAAGTGCATGTTTTTTGTGTGGGTTTCTGCGTGCTCAGAAACGTGCAGATGCAAGCAAATGGTAACGCAAGTAAGCTGCATGTTGCTGTGCATTTTCTTGTGGGTTGCTGTGCATTCAGAAATGTGCAGATGTGAGTCAATGGTAACGCAAGTGTGATGCTCGCCGCAAAACGCACCGCAAAGCATGTGTTTTTTTGTGGATTGTCGTGCATTCGGAAATGCACAGATGCGAACGAATGGTAATGCGGAACAAAATATTACAGCACACACATGCAAAAATTACACTTAACTCCTGAAAGGCTATTTAAAACACCTGAACATAAAAAAAAAATATATGGGGATTTAGTCACACCATATGGCTATACGGTGCTTATGCCCACTTACTGCGTCAAAGTACCCATTGTCAGTGGGTCCTATGATATTCATAGAATGGAAAATTCTGCTTGTCTGAACCATGGAGAAATATACTCCTCTATATGGGAGAACTAAAGGACTCCTCCTATAACACAGGTGGCAATGATGGGGGAGTGGGGTGCTCCAGCCCAAAAGGATTTGGTCAGAATTCATACAATAGACCAACAAAGATTTGGGGGGCACACCCTAAAAAATGCATCAAAGATGGTGCAGCCATAAGACTATACCGTATGGTCTTATGGCTGCACCATCTTTGGTGCATCTTTTAGGGTGTGCCCCCCAAAATCTTTTTTTGTCTATCGAATGGTAATGCAAGCGTGAGGTATTTTCGAAGCGCAGGACAAAGCACATACTTTCTTTGCTTTCTTTACAGAAACGTGTAAATGAGAACACAGCCTAAATGGTAACACTAGAGTGACACGTGGCAAAGTGTGCATTTTGTATTGCAGGCTGTCGTGCATACAGAAACACGCAGAAGCAAACAAATGGTAGTGCAAGTAAGCTGCACGCTGATGTGCATTTTTCAAGACGCTCGCCAAAGTGTGAGTTTTCTTGCGAGTTGTTGTGCATATGGAAACACGCTGCACGTTGCTGCGTGTTTTTGAAACACACAACAAAGTGAGTGCTTTCTGTTGCATTCAGAAATGCATAAATGAGAATGCAGCCCAAATGGAAATGCAAGCATGACATATATTGCTGCTGTGTGTTCAAAAACACACAGATGCGAACGAATGGTAACACAAATGCAACGTGCATTGCTAGTTGTTTTTGAAGCGGGTGTTTTCTTGCAGGTTGCTATGCGTTTGGAAATACACAGATGCCAACCAATGGTAACACAAATGCGATGCAGGTTGCCGTGCATTCAGAAACATGCAGATGAGAACACAGCCTAAATGGTAATGCAAGTGCGTAGTGCATTGCCGCGCATTTTTAGAAATGCACAGCAAACACTCAGATGCAAACCCAGCCTAAATGGCACCATGAGGGCAATGCGTGTTTGGTGGGCATTGCCATGCATTTTCTGTGCGGATTGCGTGACCAAGCATGCATGAGTGCCCTCTTACCAAGCGGTGGTGGGGGAACGAGGAGGATTGGAGCTGCTCTGTGCAAAACCATTACACAGAGAAATTTTCACTTCCTGCTTGTTCCCTATTCACTGCAGAGAGGAATGGAGTGTGGGCGAGGTTCACATAATTCCATTCCTCCTCTTTTACCATTCATACAGTGGGGGAAAAAAGTATTTAGTCAGCCACCAATTGTGCAAGTTCTCCCACTTAAAAAGATGAGAGAGGCCTGTAATTGTCATCATAGGTATACCTCAACTATGAGAGACAAAATTTGGAAACAAATCCAGACAATTACATTGTCTGATTTTTGAAAGAATTTATTTGCAAATTATGGTGGAAAATAAGTATTTGGTCAATATCAAAAGTTCATCTCAATACTTTGTTATATATCCTTTGTTGGCAATGACAGAGGTTAAACATTTTCTGTAAGTCTTCACAAGGTTGCCACACACTGTTGCTGGTATGTTGGCCCATTCCTCCATGCAGATCTCCTCTAGAGCAGTAATATTTTGGGGCTGTCGCTGGGCAACATGGGCTTTCAACTCCCTCCAAAGGTTTTCTATGGGGTTGAGATCTGGAGACTGGCCAGGCCACTCCAGGACCTTGAAATACTTTTTACGAAGCCACTCCTTCCTTGCCCGGTTGGTGTGTTTGGGATCCTTGTCATGCTGAAAGACCCAGCCACGTTTTATCTTCAATGCCCTTGCTGATGGGAGGAGGTTTGCACTCAAAATCTCACGATACATGGCCCCATTCATTCTTTCATGTACACGGATCAGTCATCCTGTTCCCTTTGCAGAGAAACAGCCTGTAATGTACCTGGTAGTTGAGCCTGACTGGTAGAAGGAGACCTCTCTTAAGCGCTGGTTCAGGAGCCGCTGGAAGTGGGAACAGTGGTCTCCTGAGCACAGTGGGTAGGAGGGCCTGATGCGGGTTCCAGCAGAAGCAGACACCGGAACTGGAATGAAGTCCCTCAGGGATGGCTGAGCTGTGGATGCAGGTAACTGGTGCAGGCCGGTAGGTAGGCTGGTAGCCGGATGCGTAGACAGCAGCTGGATGCAAACAGGCAGGCTGGAGCAGCGTGACAGGACACAGGCAAACAAGGTCAGACAGTCCGTATTTGGCAGGAGATCAGGCAGGATATCAACAGGAGGGATGATCCAAGGGTAGTCAGACAGGCAGGAGTTCAGCAACGGGTAGCAGAAGAAACAAGGTCAGACAAGCCGGGTCGGATAGGAGACTGGAGAATGGTCAGACGTAGCCGGGTCAATATCAAACAACAAGCAGGCAGATTCAGGAACTTTCAGGTGCAGAGCTGCAGACGAACAGCAGCTAACATGAGCACCTGTCACCCTTTTAAAGGCCCATTGGCGCCAAACGGCGCTAGCGCGAACGGGCGCGCGCACGGGCGCGCGCGCGTACCCGCGAACGCGCGAGCGCGTACGGGCATTCGCGGGAGCGCTCCGGCGCCCCCTGGTGGGGATTTTGGCTGAATATGCTTGGAAATGATCCTTGAGGACCTACGTGCACGCAGATTCACCCGACGACTGCTGACATGCCCCTGACATTGCCCCCCCCCAACGGGCAGCCTCCGGATGCCCAGATGCGCCTTTTTTTCAGGATGGGTAGAGAAGTATGCATGAATTAAACGTTTGGCATGAATATTACAGTCAGGTTCCCATTAGTTGTTCTCCGGACCATACCCTTTCCACTTAATTAAAAACTGTACTTGCCCAGACCTCTTCCTGCAGTCAAGGATGGATTCCACTTCATATTCTTCATTGCCGTCCACCAGAACTGGTTCAGGGACCCTGGTGCCCCTATCAGGAAAAGGATCATCTACAGCAGGCTTTAAGAGTGATACGTGAAATACAGGGTGTATCTTAAGTGAATCAGGTAAGCATAATTCATACGATACTTCGTTAATTTTCCTTTTCACAGGGAAAGGTCCAATAAATTTTGGGGCAAGTTTCTTGGAAGGACATGACAATCTGATATTATTAGTGGACAGCCATACCTTGTCGCCGGGTTGGAGGTTTAGATCTCCCCTTCTTTTCTCATCAAAGAACCTCTTATTATCCGCTTGCGCTTTGGATACCGCCTCCTGCAAGATCCGATTATTACGACTGAAGAACTGCACTGTGTCCTGGACCGCTGGAACTGAAGATTCTGAAAGACAATCTGGTAAAAAAGATGCATGAAACCCATAATTGGCAAAGAAAGGAGATTGACCGGTGGCAGAGTGACTGGCGTTATTGTACGCAAATTCTGCAAGTGGCAGCAAGGATACCCAATCATCTTGCACAAAGGATGTAAAACACCTAATGTATTGCTCCAGAGTTTGATTTGTCCTTTCAGTTTGCCCATTTGTTTGGGGATGGTATGCTGAGGACAGGGCTAATTCAATCTTCAAGCTTTCACAAAGGGCTCTCCAAAAACGTGAAGTAAACTGCACCCCCCTATCGGACACTATATTTGCGGGAATCCCGTGTAATCTAACGATTTCCTTAATGAACACACGGGCTGTCTCTACAGCAGAAGGTGTTCCTTTTAGGGGCACAAAGTGGGCCATTTTGGATAGCCGGTCGACGACCACAAAGATCGCCGAACACCCCTCCGAATGTGGCAGTTCGACTATAAAGTCCATTGCTATCATTCTCCAGGGCCTATCTGGTATAGGCAATGGTCTTAGTAGACCCCACGCTCTGTTCCTGGGGGTTTTGTTCTGGATGCAGACAGAGCAGGAGTTGACATATTTCTTGCAAAATTCCTTTAAGTTAGGCCACCAAAAGGTGCGCTGCACCAGCTCAAGGGTCTTACGGACCCCAAAATGTCCTGCAAGTGGATGGTCATGCAAAAGCGTCAGTACCTTGACTCTAACGTTCTCTGGCACGAAGATTTGACTTCCCCTCCATAATAGTCCATCTCGAGGTGTTAAGGAAGACTCCTGAAGACTTGAAGGTTCTGGGGATGCTTCTCTAATCATGGATAGCAAATCTGTCTGAAGGAGAAGAAAACTGTTTGCCGGCAAAATAGTGTCAGGGACAGAAGAGTCCTTAGGATTATCAAACATGCGTGACAAAGCGTCTGGTTTTGTATTCTTGGATCCCGGCCGGTAGGTGATGTGGAAGCAAAATCGTGTGAAAAATAGGGCCCAACGGGCCTGTCTGGGTTTTAGTCTTTTAGCAGATCTTAGATACTCCAGATTTTTGTGATCTGTATAAATCAGTACTGGATGGACTGCACCTTCAAGCAAGTATCTCCATTCTTCCAAGGCAGTCTTGATGGCAAGTAACTCCCGATCCCCCACATCATAGTTCCGCTCAGCTGGCGAAAGTTTTCTAGAGAAGTACCCAACAGGATGCATCAGATCTTTGTTGCCCTGACGTTGGGAAATAATAGCACCCACAGCTACTTCGGAAGCATCAACCTCTAGAATAAAAGGCAAAGATGGGTCTGGATGGCTAAGAATCGGAGCTGACGTGAAACGCCTTTTTAATTCTTCAAAGGCCTCCTGGGCCTCCTGGTTCCAGTGGAAACGAAGATTCTGCTTGGTTAGCTGTGTAATAGGGGAGATGATGGCAGAGAACCCCCTGATAAACTTCCTGTAAAAGTTTGCAAAGCCAACAAAGCGTTGTACACCTTTCTTGTCCATGGGTGCTGGCCATTCTAATACAGCAGACACTTTCTGGGGATCCATTTTAATACCGGTTGGGGAGATGACCAACCCCAGAAACTGGATCTCTTCTTGTTCAAATTCGCACTTCTCCGCTTTGGCGTACAATCTGTGCAAGCGGAGTCGTGCTAGGACTTTACGGACATGTTCCCTGTGTTGCTCAAGTGAGCTGGAGAAGATAAGGATATCGTCCAGGTAAACAATTAAGAAGATGTCCAGGAAGTCTTTAAACACATCGTTGACCAGATGCTGAAATGTGGCAGGAGCATTGCAAAGGCCGAAGGGCATGACCAAATATTCGTAGTGCCCGAAACGGGTCCGGAAAGCCGTCTTCCATTCATCCCCGGCCCGAATGCGGACCAGGTTATAGGCCCCTCTCAGGTCTAATTTGGTGAAGATAATGGCGGTCCGTAATTTTTGAAACAGTTCTGGTATTAGGGGCAACGGATAACGGTTCTTGACCGTAACCTTGTTTAATTCCCGATAATCCACGCAAGGGCGGAGCGTATGATCTTTCTTGGAGACAAAAAATATTCCCGCTCCTGCTGGTGAAGTGGACTGTCGAATGAAGCCTTTCTCTAGGTTTTCATTGATGTAAACCTTGAGCGCCTCTTGTTCCTTTTCGGACAGAGGAAAGATGCGCCCAAAAGGGATCTCAGCTCCAGGAAGCAATTCAATTGGACAGTCATAGGGGCGATGGGGTGGCAGGGAATCTGCTCCCTTCTTGCTGAAAACATCTGCAAAGTCCTGATAGACCTCTGGTACGTTTTGAAGCAGATCTGGGTCAGTGTCCATACATAGTAGGGTGGTAGCAGGATTAACAGGTTCAGGTAGGCAATGTCTTTGACAATAGGGTGACTGAAACTTGATCTCGCCCGTGGCCCAATTAACAAGAGGATTGTGGGCTTGAAGCCAGGGCATACCCAAAATGATTGGGAAAAGAGGTGATGAGATGACGTCCAAGATTAAGATCTCTCGGTGCTGGGATGAACAGATAGCAGATAGTGGAAGGGTTTCTTGAGAGACCTGCCCGGACTTTATACGGGACCCATCGGCCAGAAAAATTGAAAGTCTATGTGTCTTGTCTTTTAGCGGAAGTTCTTGCTGTGTGGCAAAGGTGGAGTCAACAAAACAGCTACATGCCCCGGAATCAACAATGGCGTTGACTGGAATTGTTCTTCCCTGGAGCTGTAATGAGAGAGGGAGCACAAGTTGAGTGGCATTGGCTGTTAAAGCAGACAAACTGGTTGGAGCTGAAGAAAAACACTTACGGATCTTCACTGGGCAGTTGTTCACGTAGTGGCCCGTTCCGCCACAATAAAGGCAAAGGTTTAGTTGGCGCCTGCGTGCCCGTTCTTCAGGGGTCAGAGTGGTACGCATAAGTCCAAGTTGCATGGGTTCAGGGACATCAGTTGCCTGGTTGATTGGACTTGGCCCGGCAGAAGGTAGATACCGAGAGGCAGGCAGCGGAGCTCTGGCAGTCATCCACATCGGCCGAGTTTGTTGGACAGATCGTTCAGAGCGGCGCTCACGAAGGCGTCGGTCAATCTGGATAGTGATGGTAATGAGCTCTTCTAAGGTGTCAGGCATTCCTACTCGGGCAAGCTCATCCTTAAGACCCTCAGATAACCCCATGCGGAACTGGTGGCGTAGGGCTGCATTATTCCATTGAGTATCCGCGCTCCAGCGTCGAAAGTCCATGACATAGTCCTCGGCCGGTCTACGGCCTTGCTGGAGCGCGATCAAAGCTGCCTCAGCGGTGGCAGCCCGCTGAGGATCCTCATAAAGCTGGGCCATGGCTTCAAAAAAGGCAGGTAGGGTCTGAACCTGTATGGCGTTGGATTCAATCAAGCGATGGGCCCAGGTCTGGGGTTCCCCCTGCAGGAGGGATACAACAAACCCCACTTTGGTGGCTTCCAAAGAAAAAGTCCGTGGCTGTAGTCCAAAGTAAAGTTGACAAGCGCTGCGGAAGGCCACAAACTTAGTTCGGTCACCGGAAAACTTATCAGGAACAGGTACTCTTGGTTCTGGTGGGAGCATGACCACTGAGGGTGATGCAGCAGCCTGTACTGGAGCAGCTGCGGGTGCAGCGGCCACACCACCGGAACCACTGAGGTTTAACACTTGCCCTTCCAGTCTGTTATAACTGTCTTGTAAAGTCTTTACTGCTTGGGTGAGGGCCGCCAAGTGTGTACAGATCTCCTGAATGGGAGAGGTCTCTCCTGCAGGCTCAGTCATGGCTGTTCGTACTGTAATGTACCTGGTAGTTGAGCCTGACTGGTAGAAGGAGACCTCTCTTAAGCGCTGGTTCAGGAGCCGCTGGAAGTGGGAACAGTGGTCTCCTGAGCACAGTGGGTAGGAGGGCCTGATGCGGGTTCCAGCAGAAGCAGACACCGGAACTGGAATGAAGTCCCTCAGGGATGGCTGAGCTGTGGATGCAGGTAACTGGTGCAGGCCGGTAGGTAGGCTGGTAGCCGGATGCGTAGACAGCAGCTGGATGCAAACAGGCAGGCTGGAGCAGCGTGACAGGACACAGGCAAGCAAGGTCAGACAGTCCGTATTTGGCAGGAGATCAGGCAGGATATCAACAGGAGGGATGATCCAAGGGTAGTCAGACAGGCAGGAGTTCAGCAACGGGTAGCAGAAGAAACAAGGTCAGACAAGCCGGGTCGGATAGGAGACTGGAGAATGGTCAGACGTAGCCGGGTCAATATCAAACAACAAGCAGGCAGATTCAGGAACTTTCAGGTGCAGAGCTGCAGACGAACAGCAGCTAACATGAGCACCTGTCACCCTTTTAAAGGCCCATTGGCGCCAAACGGCGCTAGCGCGAACGGGCGCGCGCACGGGCGCGCGCGCGTACCCGCGAACGCGCGTACGGGCATTCGCGGGAGCGCTCCGGCGCCCCCTGGTGGGGATTTTGGCTGAATATGCTTGGAAATGATCCTTGAGGACCTACGTGCACGCAGATTCACCCGACGACTGCTGACATGCCCCTGACACAGCCCCAAAGCATGATGTTGCCACCCCCATGCTTCACAGTAGGTATGGTGTTTTTTGGTTGCAACTCAGCATTCTCTCTCCTCCAAACACGACGAGTTGTGTTTCTACCAAACAGTTCTACTTTGGTTTCATCTGACCATATGGCATTCTCCCAATCCTCTTCTGGATCATCCAAATGCTCTCTAGCAAACCTCAGATGGCCCGGACATGTACTGGCTTAAGCAGGGGGACACGTCTGACACTGCAGGATCTGAGTCCCTGGCGGCGTAGTGTGTTACTGATGGTAGCCTTTGTTACGTTGGTCCCAGCTCTCTGCAGGTCATTCACTAGGTCCCCCCGTGTGGTTCTGGGATTTTTGCTTACCATTCTTGTGATCATTTTGACCCATGGGGTGAGATCTTGTGTGGAGCCCCAGATCGAGGGAGATTATCAGTGGTCTTGTATGTCTTCCATTTTCTAATTATTGCTCCCACAGTTGATTTCTTCACACCAAGCTGCTTGCCTATTGCAGATTCAGTCTTCCCAGCCTGTGCAGGTCTACAATTTTGTTTCTGGTGTCCTTCGACAGCTCTTTGGTCTTCACCATATTTGAGTTTGGAGTGTGACTGTTTGAGGTTGTGGACAGGTGTCTTTTATGCTGATAACAAATTCAAACTGCTGCCATTAATACAGGTAATGAGTGGAGGACAGAGGAGCCTCTTAAAGAAGAAGATACAGGTCTGTGAGAGCCAAAAGTCTTGCTTGTTTGTAGGTGACCAAATACTTATTTTCCACCATAATTTGCAAATAAATTCTTTCAAAAATCAGACAATGTGATTGTCTGGATTTGTTTCCACATTTTGTCTCTCATAGTTGAGGTATACCTATGATGACAATTACAGACCTCTCTCATCTTTTTAAGTGGGAGAACTTGCACAGTTGGTGACTGACTAAATACTTTTTTGCCCCACTGTATGAAGGCCCAGAAACGCCAACAGTGACCCTTAGACCCACCCACATCAACTTCCACAGCTGCTACAAGTGAGTCCCATAGCCCACCCTGATACTACAGAGGCTCAAAGGATCATGGGAGATGTAGTATTAGGTCTTGCAAAGGAAGGAAACAGGAAGTCAGATCACTTTGAATTTCAGCCAGGAGGAGGAGTGACATCATAGACACAGAAACCTGCTTTACTGTTACACGTAAACTGACAGTGTGGATGTAAATTACTCACTTACACAATGCACCTGTTTTGGGAAGGGAAAGTTGGAGATCTTCTTTAAGCCTGGGTTCACATTATTGCATCTTTCCCACAGGCAGTTCACACTGCCCTCTACGATCCGCTGCGGGTGTCAAAATAATGTTAACGACACCCCTAGATTGGTTCACAGATCGCAGTGCAGACTGTGGATTTGGACAGGAATCAGATGGCATGCCATCCAATTCCAGTGTGGGAAAAAAAAAAGGTCCCTGCACCTTTTTTGTGAAAATCCGATGCAAGTTCGGCTCAAAGACAGGAAGCTCCTAGTGCAAGTGTGGAATTGGAGAGGAGATGATGTCTGAGTGCTGCATGGCTGCTGGAGGCTGCTAAAAACCACTCAGGCTGGACCTTCTTATCTGTGGGTAAATTCCTTTTGTGAATGACACCTTGTTATGTTTCATTTATGCTGAAGATAAGTGGACTTTTTATTTTCTTGTTCCTAATTATGTTTGCTAGTGTAAGCACTGTTTTTGTTCGCCTTGAAGAAAATAAAGACTTTTTGTGTTTTTGAGAAACTGCTTTGAATGTAATCCCAAAGCACTAGCACAGTAGCTATCCCCCCCTGAACTTTGCTAGGGGTTAATCATAACCTTAAAGGGGTTAAAAACCCTCAAGGTTTTTCACCTTAATGCATTCTATTCTAGTTCAGGAGAACTAATCTATAAAATAGATAATGAAATAAGGCACAGTTCGAATACAACTTATTCAAAATTGCACACAATAGAGTTCAGCAGGAAATACAAGGTAATAAAGTGATAATCATCGAATTGCTCACCAGGCTGCAGGAATGGCCTATATGTGAAACCACTAGCCCAAACTTGAGGCTCCCCCCCCCCGCGGCAGACAAGGGGGATGAATGCGGGTATGAGTCTAGATAAAGGGGTGATAAAGGTCATATACCAAAATGATTAAATAGGTCACAATTAACCCATTGCATGGAAATGTGAATGGGGAAAAAAAGGTTTGGAGTAAAAGGAATCGGAAGGGAATGATAACAAGGGGAAACATGGGGAAGTAGGGGAGGAGGAAAGCGATGGTTCTAATGTGAGTCCCCTGGAGAAGGATCTGCCTTGCTCATTCATGGGCCAGAGCCCGTTAAATGAGCTCCCCGACCTAGGGACGCACAGCATGCCGCTGGGAGGCCGCGTCTGACGTCACTGGGTCAGACTTCGCAAACGTCAGTGATGTCAGACGCTGCCTCCCAGCGGAGTGCTGTGCGTCCCTGGGTTGGGGAGCTCATTTAGTGGGCTCTGGCCCGTGAATGAGCATGGCGGATCCTTCTCCAGGGGACTTACATTAGAACCATCGGTTTTAGGTAGGACATCCAGCACCTCCATCTGTAGACTGTATACCCCGTTTTCTCTCCTGTCTATTGCTCCAACCATTTTTTGCCATTTTTTTCTATTAGTACCAGCCGGTCCTTTACTTACTTTGTTACATTCCTCCATCTTTACAGACCGTTCCCTTTCCAATGTCTATTTGATTCCGGAGCAATGTTCAGGGGCTTTGACATCAGGACCTCATTGAATGGGACTACCAAATTTCTATCCAAAGCCTTTATTACCTCTTAAGTTGCTTAGCCTTAAAGTGGATGTAAACCCAATGTCATCCTTTCTAAACTACTGCCATAGGGGTTATCTATAAGGATATACATGCCTCCTGCATGTATCTTTATAAGTCAAATGTCTCCCCTCTGTCTGTCATTAGACCCAAAAAACGGCATTTTCTGTGGGTGGGTCTGTTGTCTGGAGCTCGGTGGGTGGAGTCGTGATGTCAGTAGACTCCCCGCTAACCTCTACACTCCCCTTGTCAATATTCATTTTCTCTGTATATTTCTAACACTGAACTTCTGCTGAACTTCTGCTATGATCTCTAACATCGAGTGAAAAGACAGGAAAGTAACCACATGACTTCAGCATGCCAAATCATGCTGAGGTGTGGAACAGCTAATCCTTGCAGAGCTGCTGAAGAAAGGAGTGGGGGAGGGAATTAAAAAATACTGCATGTCTCTTAGGCTAGTGCACGAGATGTAAATCACCTGTCACTCTCACAGCAAGGGGGAGGATTTGACAAAGTTTTTCTCAGTTTGTCAAGAATTGTCTCACTGAACAATAAAAGGGGATTGCTCAGAGATGGACTAACTCTGTGTGGCAAGACTGGGTTCAAATGATAGGAAATCTTATACTCTACAGTATGATAAAAAAAATTGGGGTTTACATCCACTTTAAGCAAGTCTGTTTATTGTTCATGCTTGCTTAATTAGCTCTGCCCACACCTGAATGTTTTTTTTTATGACCCCTGGAGTTTTGATATAAAGTATTACACATGGTAACAATTACCGTCAGGTGAGCTCTTTATTTATTGCTCCCTTGCTAACCCCAGTCACATATCCATCAATTTTCCATCCTCCAATTCCTCATCCTTCCTTCTGGGTTTCTGTTCCCATTGATTCCTCATCCCTTCTCTGTCCCCTCTCACCTTCCTCCCCTTCTCTTTCTTCCCATCCCTATTCCTCCCCCCCTCCCCTCCCTTTCAAACCCTCCCCCCTTTCCTTCCTTTCTATTGCACCCTCCCCCCTTTCCCCCCCATCTTTTCTTACCTTCTAAACCATCTTCCCTTGTCCCACCCCCCTTCCCCCTCCTCTCCTCTTCTCCTGTACCCCCCTTTTCTCCTTACACTGTACTTCCCCCTTATCCCCCCCCCCAGTTCCCCATTTTCTTCTCCTTTACACTCCCTCTCATTTTTCCTTTCATCATTCATCATTTCTCATTTTTTATTTCTCCTTTCCACCTCCCCTACTTCCCCATTTTCCCCTTGTGTTCATTCCCTTACAATTCCTTTTGCTCCAAAGCTTTTTTTTCCCTCATTCACATTTCCTTGCAATGAGTGGATTGTGACCTTTTTAATCATTTCGGTATATGACCTTTATTTATCACCTTTTTATCTAGACTCGTACCCGCATTCATCCCCCTTCTACGCCGTGGGGAGAGGCTCTAGTTTGGACTAGTGGTTTCAGATATAGGCTATTCCTGCAGCCTGGTGAGCAATTCGATGATTATCACTTTATTGCCTTGTATTTCCTGCTGAACTCTATTGTGTGCAATTTTGAATATGTTGTATTCAAACTGTGCCTTATTTCATTATCTATTTTATAGATTAATTCTCTTGAAGAAGCGGTCACCCGCGAAACCAGTAGAGAACCAAAACCAATTTCCATAATTGTTTCAACAGCAGATATTTTGCAGGAGTTCCCTGAGTATTTGCTCTTTGAAGTACAATTTTTTCCCAATTGTTGTTTTAATGTACCTTGTATGTCATTTTTATGTAATAAATTGTTTTTTATATTACTCATTTTGTTTGTTATTAGTACCAAGATAGTCCATCACATTTTTTTTTGAGTCTGGGATTAGATTTATGGCCAGCTTCAGCAACTGTTCCATTTTCCCACCCTCATTCCCCGTTTTCTATATATCAATCTGGATGATGGTACTTTGTTAATCTCAATAATAAAAAATGCTATAGGAGGCTATACTCTAAATTTAAAATACAGATGGCTGTATTGGAGGCATCTCCTTCTACTATAAAGGGAAGTTCTGGTTTAGGATGTACCAGTACAGGTGCAGTAATGAATAAGGTTTTCAGACATGAGAAAGCCATTTCTGCCTCTGTGGACCACTGGAAGCTTGCCTCCTTCCTTGTCACATGAGTATTGGGAGCCACAATTTTTGAAAAGTTTTTAATAAATCTCCAGTAACAGTTTGCGAACCCCAAGAACCATTGCACATCCTTTATGTTCTTGGGGGTAGGCCAGTCTAAGATGGCTTGGATCTTGCTGGAATCCATATTCAGGCCTTCAGGAGAAATGGTGTAGCCTAAGAACTGTATACGGACCTTTTCGAAAATGTTTCCAATTTAACCATTTCAGCCCCAGAAGGATTTACCCCCTTCCTGACCAGGCCATTTTTTTTTTTTGCGAAGCGGCATTGCGTTGCTTTAACTGACAATTGCACGGTCCTGCAACGTTGTACCCAAAAATAATTGATGTCCTTTTTTCCCCCACAAATAGAGCTTTCTTTTGGTGGTATTTGATCACCTCTGTAGTTTTTATTTTTTGTGCTATAAACAAAAGAACTAAAAGCAACAATTTTGGGAAAAAAACAATATTTCTTACTTTCTGCTATAATACATATCCGCAAAAAATATATATATAAAAAATCTATTTATCAGAGTGCGCATGCGCGGGAGTTCCAATATGGCTGCTTGAGCCAGGAGCTCCACTCCACCCCGGACCGCAGAGCCGCACTACAGCAGCCACAGCCCTCAGCGCCGCTTGCCGCTAACCCACCGTGCCAGGGACCCTCCGAGGAGACAGCGGAGATGTCCGGTCCCCCAGTGAGGAGAGATCTCGGCCCGCTATTCGACACGGCGGGAGCCGACGGGAGTCCCAAGATGGCCGCCAGCACGGACCTCACACAGCCACACAGCGGCCCAGCACCCCAAGGCTCCTGAACACAGGCCAGTATTAACCCCACCGACTCTCACTTATGCCCAGGCAGCACAGGGGCCCCCAACCGCCCATCAGAATCCCCATCAAGGCTCCCAGAAACCCCAGACCTCTACTAAGGCCTCCACAGGCTCCTCAAGCATGACACACCAGGAGATGTCTCCCCAGGCCCTACCCATACAGGCCCAGCTCTCAGGGGCAGCTCACCTGTCCTCAGGCTTCTCACTCAATGACTTTACACAAATGCAAGAAGACATGTTTATTAAATTCTCCTCATTACTGGAGAAAGGCCTGGCCAGCACAGCACATCAGATCACTAACACGATCAAAGCTGACCTATCGAGTATAGGCTCAAGAATAGAAGCAATAGAGGAAAAAGTTGAGAGCACGGTCTCTAGAACGAACCAAAATGCAGCTCACCTACAGTCTATTCAGGAACAACTCGATGTGGTTTCCAGGATAGACGAACTCGAGAACAGGTCCAGGAGGTATAATTTCAGAATTAGAGGCCTCCCAGAAACCTTCACGGATATTCCCTCCACGGTACAGGACATTATCTCTGAAATCATTCCTGATATCCCCACTCAGCGCCTCGAATTGGACAGGGCACACAGATCCCTTGGTCCCCCCAGACAAGATGGCTCACCCAGAGACATAATTGTGAAACCACACTTTTTTGCGACCAAGGAAGAAGTCATGCGACAATCTCGTCAGAACCCCAAACTGCAACACAGGGGACATCAGATCCAGATTTTTGCGGATTTAGCTCCCTCCACCATTCAAAGACGCAGAACTCTAAAACCTCTTCTCTTGATCCTAACACAAAGGGACATTAAATACCGCTGGTCCTTTCCTTTCGCAGTAAAATTCACATCTCAGGGTAAAACCCACTCTTTTTCCAGCTTCCCAGAAGCTGAAAAACTGCTGCTGTCCCTTAAATTCATCTCACAGGAAGCTCCAATGGACTTTTCTGCATCCTCATCAGGCTCGACAAAACGCCCTCCACCAGGCAGCCCTGTGTCCCCCCTGTGGAATAAGAACACGTCCAAGAGGAGCAAGGAGGGAAAACACTCATAAGGCCAGGCTGATCTCTTGTCTTTTCTCTGTCCCAGCAGGGAATTTTTTTTGGGGGGAGCTGATGGAGGTTTCGCCGGTCACAGTGAGTTCCCTTTTGGGGTGCCGACGGAATCTCTCAGGCTTCCTACAACTACTCCATGGATAGTCTAGGGAAGTTTCCTCTCATTAGTTCTTTCTTTAGGTAAACGGTGTTGTTCTTTTAGATTATCTGTTAAAACCACAGGCCGGGTCCTAACCCCTAACATTTATTTTTGATTTTCGTTTATTTTCTTTGTTTTTTGTGTTTCTTTTGCCTGAAATGCCTACCCCATTGGGGTCTAACTGTATGTGATATGACTACTCTGCATACATGTTTAGTTGACTGTACAACTTGCTTGTTGAAAAAACCAATAAATATTTTGAAAGAAAAAAAATCTATTTATCAGTTTAGGCAAATATGTATTCTGCTACATATTTTCGGTAAAAAATCGCAATAAGCATATATTGAATCGGTTTGCACAAAAGTTATAGCATCTACAAAATAGGGGTAAGGTTTAGGGACTTTTTTTATTGTTTTTACTTGGCAATATGCGATTTTTAGCGGGACTGCAACATTACGACGGACAAATTTGACCCTAAGTGACACTTTTTGGGGACCAGTGACACCAATACAGTGATCAGTGCTATGAAACTGCACTGATCGCTGTATAAATGGCACTGACAAGGAAGAGGTTAAAACTAAGGGGTGATCCAGGGGTTAACTGTGTTCCCTGGGAGGTGTTTCTAACTGTATGGGGGATAGGCTGCCTGGAAGAAGAGAGAGATCGCTGTTCCTGATCACTAGGAATAGCTGATCTCTCTCTCCTCCCCTGTCAGAACGGGGATCTGTTTGTTTATATTGACAGATCATAATTATGGCTCTCTTTCCCGCGATCACCGGTGGCTGGCAAACATAGAGTCTGCCGGACCCGTGGACGAGCTCCCGCGGCATGCACCTCTGCCGGCACGTGTGCCCGCAGTACCACATGCACAGATCGACGTACGGGTGCATCGGTTTGTGCAGCCGAGCCACCTTGGCGCAGTATACAGTCAGGTCCATAAATATTGGGACATCAACACAATTCTAAACTTTTTGGCTCTATACACCACCACAATGGATTTGAAATGAAACAAACAAGATGTGCTTTAACTGCAGACTTTCAGCTTTAATTTGAGGGTATTTACATCCAAATCAGGTGAACAGTGTAGAAATTACAACTGTTTGTATATGTGCCTCCCACTTTTTAAGGGACCAAAAGTAATGGCACAATTGGCTGCTCAGCTGTTCCATGGCCAGGTGTGTGTTATTTCCTCATTATCCCATTTACAAGGAGCAAATAAAAGGTCCAGAGTTCATTTCAAGTGGGAGGAAGAGGAGGACTTCCTTTCCTCTCAAGGCCCCTTTTATCCAGATAGCATTCCTGCGGGCCCGCCAAACACACAGGAAAAAGAGGAGGAGGTTGTGTCAGCATGGATGTAGGGGACAATACTCAGCAGTAGTCTTCAAGGGATGGTTTTTAGTCCTCAGAAAACCAAGGAGTTGTACGTGGCTGGGAGGAGGTAGTTACAGATAATGTGATCCTTAGTGACTCAGAGGACTCAGAATCTAATGCCTCTGCAAACTTACGCTGCATGGCCTCCCTGATTCTGTAAAGCCTGCGAAAGGACCCTAGGATTTGTGGTATCAAAGAGAGGGTTCATTACTGGCTGGCAACCCTTCTTGATTCACATTACAAGGGTGAAGTTGCAAAAATCATCCTGCCTTCACAGAGGGAGCAGAGGATGAAACATCTTCAGGAGACCTTGAAGAAAGGTTTGTGTAACGCATTTCCAGACCCTGGGAGGTTACCATTTCCTGGACAACGTGTTGCTGAGGCTTCGTTCACTCAGAGGAAGAGCAGTGGAGAAGGTGGCCAGCTGATCGATGCCTTTAAACAATTTTTCAGTCCTCAGCGCCAAGGTCTGATCAGTTCAAGCAACCATCGCCAGCATTTGCATTATGTGGTGCAGGAATATCTAGGGGCAAGAGCAGACTTGGAGACCTTTCCAACAGAGCATCTACTGGGTTACTGGGTCTTGAGGATGGACCACTGGCTAGAACTTGCTCAATATGCAATCGAGCTACTGGCCTGTCCTGCACCCATTCAGTGCTGCTGGAGGGTTTGTAACAGATGAAAGAGTGCGCCACACACACTCCGTTGATAGACTCGCATTCATAAAATTGAATCAGTCTTGGATCAACAGCTATCAATCTTGATGATGCTAGCTTCCAACAATATTTTTGGTTTAGGGCACCACCACCACCACCCAAGGCCCAATTTTTCTGCCCCTGTTTAACAGGGGCATGTAATTAAAATTTTTAATATAATATTTCATAGCAGGGCCCATTCCTGCACCCAACAAGATTAACTGTGAGGGCTTACAGTGTTCTGGCACCACCAAAACCAAAGGCCCAATTTTTCTAACTGTCACATACTAGGCTGGAGGCTGAGGTGAAGAGAGGGCTCCCCTGGCGGCTGAGTGCAGAGTACCCCTGGAGTTGGAGACAGAGGGTACTATGCCCAGAGATGCACGGTTTGCCTACTGGTGAAGCTGTCTGATGGTTCCAGAAGCGGACACCTAGGAGCAGAGAAGGTTGTCACAGCCAATTCTCTGGAGGTACTGGCGGACCTTGACAGATGTAAAATTAGAGATGTCAGAAGCCAGGCTGGGGGTCAAACACAGGAAGGCAGTCAGAAGCAGAGGCAGGAAGTGTAGTGGTGATCAAGTCGGGGTCAAACACAGGAAGTCAATCTGGAACAGGCAAGAGCAGGTCCATTAAACAAGCCAGGTTCAGAGCCAGGAGAGAAGCCAGAGCAGGTCAGGGTAAGCTAGGTTGGTAACAGGTAACCAAACAGTAGCAAGGAACACAGGATACAGAGCTGACGATAATCCAGCAATTTATGAGAGCAACTGGAGTCCTTATATAGGCCAGAAAACACTGGTAATTAACCCATTTTTGCGTACGCACATTCGCCGTTGCATGCCGGTTGCTAATGCGCATGCGCGGCATAGAGTGGCCATATTGGATATTGGCATATCTGCCAGATCTTCTCCAGTTTCTTCCCTGACATTGTCCCCCCCCCTCCCCGAGGGGAGGCCTCCAGATGCCCAGACATGCCCTTTTTTTGGGGAATCTGTTGAAGAACTCCTGAAGAAGGTGAATATCCTTTCCACTTAATAAGATATTGCAACTGTTTCCTCTTCCTTTGAGCATCCACAATGGCCTCTACCTCAAACTACAGTAATTGGTGATGGAGGTGGCTCTTCTCTTTCAGGACAAGAGCTGAACACTGCTGGTTTGAGTAAGGAGACGTGGAAAATTGGATGAATTTTATATGAGTTTGGTAGGTCCAGTTCAAATGCTACAGGGTTGATTTCTCTCTTAATCTTGAAAGGTCCAATAAACCTTGAGCCCAATTTCTGAGAGGGGCATGTGAGTCTGAGATTTGCTGTGGAAAGCCAAACTTTGTCCCCAACCTTTAGTATTTGATTGTCTCTTCTCCTTTTGTCAAAGTGTCTTTTGTAATCCTCCTGGGCTTTCTGCATGGCTTTTTGAAGTGTTTGGTAGTTGGTTTGAATAAAAGTAAGCCTATCCTGGATTGCGGGTACTGAGGCTTCTGGGATAACATCTGGCAGAAAGGACGTGTGGAAGCCGTAGTTTTCCCAAAATGGTTATTGGTTAGTGGATTCATGGACTGTTATAAGCAAACTGGGCACATGGGAGGAGGGATGCCCAATTGTCTTGGGTAAAAGAGAAACATCTCAGGTACTGCTCCAAAGTTTGATTAGTTCTTTCTGTCTGTCCATTACTTTGTGGGTGGCATTCAGAGGACAGACAAACTTCAATTTTCAGGGCTTTGCACAAAGCTTTCCAGAATCTGGGAGTAAACTACACCCCTCTGTCAGGGACAATACCGCTGGGAAATTCATGCATCCGCACAATCTCTTTGATAAACAGGTGTGCCGTATATGGGGCTGAGGGAGTACTTATCATAGGTAAAAAGTGGGCCATCTTGGACAATCTGTCAACAACCACCAGAATGGTGGTGAATCCCTCTGAGGGAGGTAAGTCCACAATTAAATCCATTAACAGCATTCTCCACGGTTGTTCTGGTACGGGAAGAGGTCTAAGCAGGCCCCAGGCTTTGGTATTACTACCTCTGTTGTGAAGGCACGTAACACAAGAGTTTACATAGTCCTTACAATCTTGTCGTAAATTAGGCCACCAGAAGGATCTTTGAATGAGTTCACATGTTTTCTGAACTCCAAAGTGACCTGCAAACAGATGATCATGACAGGCCTTAAGGACTTGAGTTTTTACTTCCTGAGGGATGAAGATCTTGTCCTCATGTCATCAAAGTCCCTCATGTTTCCTCAACGAGGGTTTCGGATTCAGGACATAGAGCAAAAGCTTGCTTGATTGATGTACCTAGATCAGGTTTAATTAGTACAAAGTTATGTGGTGACAAGATGGTACTGGGAGCAGCTATTTCGGGAGTCTCTGGGAACATACGCGAAAGAGCATCTGCTTTACTGTTCTTGGACCCTGGACGATGGGTAAGATGAAAATCTTATCTTGAAAACTTGAAAAGAACAATGCCCAACGGGCCTGTTGTGGTCTTAATCGCTTAGCGGTTCTGAGATATTTAAGATTTTTATGATCAGTAAATATCAGGTTGGGGTGAGCAGCACCTTCCAGCAGGTATCGCCATTCCTCCAGGCCTGATTTGATGGCCAGCAGTTCCCAGTCACCCACATCATAGTTCTTCCCAGGCTGACTCATCTTCCTGGAGAAGAAAGCCACTGGGTGAAACAGAGCTTTGGGCCCTTGATGTTGTGACAGAATGGCTCTGTCAGGGCTGGGCTCAGCCCTTCCTTCTCTGAGCTGGCCGCTCAGCTGTCGGCTAATTGCCAGCTCCCATCTCTCTCCACATTTACCCAGCTGTTGTTGATTCTGCTCATCAGTCCTGCCTACTTAAAGCCGTCCAGCTCATTTGATCTCTGCCTTCGCCTTTTTCAACATCACAGAGACTTTCTCCTGCGTTCCTGTTGAAGACTTGCTCGGCTGACGTTCCTTCTGACTCCTGATCCTGCTTGCTGTACCAATACGTTTACCCCTGGCTCTCTGACATTGGCTTGGCTGACTACCCGATCCGGTTACTGAACTCTTTTTGACAAATCTTTCTATAAAAAATGACAAAGCCCACAATTCAGTGGGAGCAGGCAAATTAATGATGGCAGCTACCTTTTGTGGAACCATAGAAATCCCATCCGTGAATATGATTAGCCCCAAGAATTGGATTGATAGTCCCTCAAATTCACATTTCGCTGCCTGTGCATATAGTCTGTGCTGCCTTAGTGCGTACAGAACTTTCTTTACATGTATCCTGTGGAGATCCAGGTTGGCAGAGAAAATGAGAATATCAACTAGGTAAACTATCACAAAGTGATCCAAAAACTCTCGGGAAGATGTGCTTCACAAAGTGTTGAAAGGTGACTGGGGCGCTGCATAACCCAATTGGCATGACAAGATATTCAAAGTGCCCAAAGCGGGTCTGAAATGCTGTCTTCCATTCATCACCTTTGTGGATGCGAACTAAATTGTAGGCACCACATAGATCAAGTTTTGTAAAGACTCAGGCAGTTCGAAATCTTTGAAAAAGGAATGAGAGGTAGTGGGTAGCGATTCTTGTTGAGCTCCCGATAATCTACACAAGGTCTAAGTGAATGATCCTTCTTCTGGACAAAGAAAATACCAGCATCAGCGGGTGAAGAGGATGGATGAATGAATTTCTTCTGGAGGCTCTCATCAATGTAGAGTCGTAAGGCTTCAAGTTAATTTTCAGATAACGGAAAAATCTGCCCAAACAGGACCTCTGCACCTGGAAGTAATTCGATATGGCAGTCATATGGCTGATGAGGTGGTAGCGCATCAGCCTTCTTTTTGTGGAATACGTCAGAGAACTCCTGGTAGGCTGGTGGCACTATTTGGCTGAGACTGGTTACAGACTGGACTGTCAGACAACTTGAAGGGTTACTGGGTTCCGGGGAAAAACATTGCTGTAAGCAATATTCAGATTGGAAGGAGAGTCTCCCCAAGGACCAATCAGAGGGTTATGCGCCCGAAGCCACGGAATCCAAAGAATAATGGGGAACATGGGGGAACATAGTATCTTAAAGGGGAATTCCTGGTGACCAGAGTTTGTTAGAGTAAGAATGGGGATAGTCTCTTATGTCAAAGGTCCAGATCTGGGAATGGTCCTATCAGCCAGATGGACCTCAAGTCTCTGTTTCTTGTCTTTAATTTGCAGTTTTCTTGCCAAAGTAATGTCCAGGAAGCAACTGCATCCCCCGGAGTCAACGATTGCTTGGAACTAGACTATTCCACCTGCAATGAGATGGGTAAAACTAGGTGAGCTGGAGAAGATCCAGCAACTTGGAAGTAGACAGGACATGGAGGGAGGAACTTACTGGGTCTCACGGGACAGTTACGTAGGAAGTGTCCTGTACCTCCGCAGTAGAAGCAGAGGCTAGCCTGATGCCTTTGCATCTTTTCATCTGGAGACAAAGTGTTGCGTATAAGTCCAATCTGCATTGGTTCTCCTTCAGTAGTAGAAGCAGGCGGGGAGACAAGCATAAGTGGAGGTGCAGATGGAATCCTGGGCAGCACCCAGGTTGGTCTGTAGGAGTTTTTTCTGATCGTCACTCCCGCAGACAGTGGTCGAGCTGAATGGCCAGTTTGAGGCCTTCAAGGGTAGCGGGAGACTCCACTCTGGCTAGTTCGCCTTTAAGAGCTTTAGACAGACCGAGTCGAGATCGGTCCTTAAGAGCCACCTCATTCCATCTGGTATCTGCAGACCATTTACGGAAATCAACAGTATAATCCTCAACGGGGTGTCACCCTTGTTGCAAGGGATGAAGGGTAGCCTCTGCCGTGGCCACGCATTGAGGATCATCATAGAGCTGTGCCATGGCCTCGAGGAACATGGCAACAGTATTAGTCACAAGATTTTTCTGCTCCAGTAGATGGTGTGCCCATGACTGAGGTTCTTCTGAGAGGAGGGAGATGATGAACCAGACTTTTACGGATTCCAGAGAAAAAGTCCTTGGTTGAAGTGCAAAATATAGAAGGCATGCATTCTGGAATGCCCTGAATTTTCGCCAGTCCCCCGAGAAGCATTTGGGGACTGGCATCCTGGGTTCTGGAGGTGGCATCACCACAGCGGGAGCAGAAGCTGAAACGTTCTTGGACAGGAGCCGCCGAAGCAGAGGTAGCAGCAGAGGGATTCTGGCTAACAGGTGTAGATGACACAGCAAGGTTCTGTAGGCGACCTTGCAGCTGAAAGTAACCTTTTTGCTTTTTTCTCTAATGGGGAAGCACCTCTTTCAGCCTCAGACATTCTGGCTGGATTATACTGTCACATACCAGGCATTGGAGTTGGAGACAGAGGGTACTATGCCCAGAAATGCATGGTTTCAGAAGTAGACACCCAGGAGCAGAGAAAGTAGTCACACCCAATGATTCTCTGGGGGTACTGGCGGATCTTGACAGATGGAAAAGCAGAGACAATGTCAGAAGCCAGGCTGGGAGTCAAACGCAGGAAGGCAGTCAGAAGCAGAGGCAGGAAGTGTAGTGGTGATCAAGCCGGGGTCAAACACAGGAAGTCAATCTGGAACAGGCAAGAGCAGGTTCGTGAAACAAGCCGGGTTCAGAGCCAGGAGAGAAGCCAGAGCAGGTCATGGTAAGCTGGGTCGATAACAGGTAATCAGACAGAAGCAAGGAACACAGGAACAGAGGAGACAGAGCTGACGATAATCCAGTGATTTATGAGAGCAACTGGGGTCCTTATATAGGCCAGCAAACACTGGTAATTAGCACATTTTGCGTACGCATGTTCGCCGTCACGAATGTGTGTTCGCCATTGCGTGCCATTTGCTAATGTGCATGGGCGGACTAGTGTGGCCATAAAGGTTTATTTGCCAGTTCATCTCCGGTTTCTTACCTGACACTAACCCTTTTTAACAGGGGCATGTAATTACAATTTTTGATATAATATTTCACAGCAGGGCCCGTTCTTGCACCCAACAAGAGTAACTATGAGGGGTTATAGTGTTCTGGCACCACCAACACCTAAGGCCCAATTATTCTGCAGAGTATATAGGGCAGGCCGTATAGTATATATACTGCTGTTCAGAGTATATAGGGCCTGGGGGACCCCCATGCCATTTTTTTTAAATTTTGGTGTGGGGTTCCCCTTAATATCCATACCAGACCTGAAGAGCCTGATATGGATTTTGGGTGTGATATCCACGCAAGTGTTATTGTGGTTCAATTTCTCGGACGTAGAGTAGTGCCTCCAGACGCTCCAGATAGTAAAGAATTTGTCCCATTTATCCAAGGCTTTGGCTTGCATCTCCTCCATAAGCATGATATCGTTGACCTCACTTACTCACTCCAAAAGGGATGGAGGGGAGGTGGTTTTCCAATGTCTAGGAAATTGCCTACCTGCACTGAGAAAAAAAAATTAAAAGGCTAGCCTTCTGGCATATTATTGGGCCGGGGAGTAAAGATAAAAGGGCTATGGAGGGCGTTAATGGTTTATCATATATTTCAGTGAAGATTTGAAAAACCTGTACCCAGAATTGAGTCCCAACTAATATTAAGGTCATGTTTCCCTCTGCCACCGACATCTGCTGGATCTCTGGTCACTGCCAATATTATACTATAGTGACAGATGCGCATACACTGCATTTTGCCCCATTTTTATCTACCTCATATAGTTCTGCCCATACACTTGAAGACAATTCATCGAGAGATGTGATTGCTTCAAAGAAAGACGTTCAGCAACGTTAATGTTGTTGCTTGATTGGGATGAATGCATCCCATACGGAGTGATGCAAAGTTTTTGAATGAGCGCTTTTGTGAAACTGGAGTGGCGGGGTTGATAGTGAGTGATGAGTTTTGCAATCCTTCATGTGCTGTAAAGTTTAACATTTACATATGTAGGTATTGAAGTAAAAGCACTTATTCACATATAAATTCCTGCAAATCAGGAAACTATTGATCGCATCATTGCGATAGGACGCTAGTTTTCTATCCAGCTTCCTATTTACATACGTCATCACATTTTTTGAATACTTGAAATCATCGTGTATATATATACACATATATATAAAGATTTGCTTTTTTTATTTTTTATTATTATTTTTATTTTTATTTTTATCTCTATGTCGTTTAATTTTTTGTATACATTTATGCACCATACACATAAACTTATATAATTTTTTGTATACATTTATGCACCATACACATAAACTTAGTTTTTTATTGTGGACACCGACAGTGGTGTTGGATGCACATCTTTTTACCATTTTCACTCTACACACCATTTACATTATACCGTAGCCACCAGCTCACACAGTTTGCCCATTCTTGCGCCTATCCGTATGAAATTTTATACGTTTGAACGTCGAATTCCAGCACCCATCTCATTCTTGTGGTTTTGGAGAACAACAAATATGTTTTTTCGAAAACCTTGAAAGGAATTTTTTATCATTTATATATGTTGACATTTGTCAATATGAACACATTTCATTTATGCATTCATGTCTTCATTAGTGATTCCACTATAGGACGCACATCCAATCACATCTATGCCAAAAAGATCCCACACAGACTAATGATCAGCTGTTCAGAATCAGATAATCAATATTTAGTCATGTGGTAGACAAATTATGTGTATATAAGTGGTGATCACTTTCGTACAAACCAGCTATGAATAAGCGCTCTATGGGAGCGTGAAACGCGTTATGCTGCATTATCCCAACAAAGCCATGTACGGATTTTAATCATGTTATTACTTTTTCAATAAAGAGGATTTTATTTTTCACTTTTCCAATCCGGAGTGCGGCTGTCCAGATTTTTCCACCACACACATCTGCTGGATCTCTGTGCAATCCCACCAAATGTGGAGGTAGGTGCCTTTCCCTGAGCGACATCTCCAGCAGATGTCAGTGGCAGAGGGAAACATGACCTTAATATTAGTTGGGACTCAATACCACCTGGATACCAGCTTGTAGTTTTTTTCCTGAGTATAACTTGAGATAGATGACTTATAAGTAAATAGAAAGGCCTTGTGCCAGTCCTCTTCAGTTATGTCTATCCCCAGCTTACCTGACCAGAGCTGGGTAAACTTAGGTAGGGTACCATGTGGATGGTCCAGGATCAGATTATAAATCACTGATAAGGTAATGCGATGTACTTCAGGGAGTGTGCATAACTGTTTGAAGCCCGTTAGGGGTCTATGAATTTATTTTGAGTCATGTAGTAGTTTGCAATTGGAGACTAAATTAAGTTGTGTCAACCATGTCATGTTAGAAGTTGCGGAGGTCGGGCCCGCCACATAAGATCCATGGTTGTTATGGACGAATTGTTGCGCTGTGGGCCATGTGGATCTATTGTAGGTGTCTATGGTTGGGGCAGCTCTGCCCTCTGGTAGGCCTGGGTTATCAAATAAGAAAGTGATCGGGCTGGGTTCAGTGGACAGCGAGTATCCATCACTCCTGCGGTACCAAATGTGCAGAGCATCAATTGTTAGAGGGGATAAGGTAGGCCACAAAGCCACAAAGGTCTACTGGGGACATGTCTTGTTCCACCGTGGTGGAGGCTTTAGTCAGCGGGCGGGGGGAACCATTCCAGAGACCACTGCGGATGTATGGTAAAGCTCAAAGTCTGGTAAGCTTACCCCACCATTGGCTGTGGGAGAGCATAGAAGTTTATGTTTTGATCTAGGATGGTTCCCACTCCAGACAAAGCGAATGGCCATGGAATAGAGGGTGCGGAAAAAGGCAGACGGAAGTGTTATCGGTAGGGTCTGGATTAAGTATAACAGTTTGGGAAATATGTAAATTTTTAAGACATTCATGCATCCGAACCATGATACAGGGAGGTCTATCCTGCTTTTTTTGAGACATCCGGTATATGAGCCGGGATCGCTGTGCCTAAGTATGAAATTGATTTGGGAAGTTGGTTTGGAGGGAGGAGAGAGTGGATTGTGGCAGGGAGAGGTTCAGAGTTTCCGTCTTGGAAATATTTAGTTTATAGTTGCTGAACAGACCAAACCTGTGGATCTCAGAAAGTTTGAGGGAATGCTAATGTGAGGTTAGGTTAAGTATAGGAGAGAGTTTACATTGCGACGAGGGGGTCTGTACTCCATGCATGTTGGGGTTGGCTCTGACGGCTTGGGCCAAGTGTTTAATGACCAGGGCAAACAGGAGTGGGGAAAGGGGGCAGCCTTGTCTAGTGCCATTGGTGATATTTAGTGTCTCCGATTGGGTTATATTCACTAAGACTGTGGCTGAGGGTCTGGAATAGAGGGACATGCATGAGAGCAATTTTGGGCCTAGGCCTATCTGTGAAAGGGTATTCTGGTGAAAAGACCTACTGACCCTATCAAAGGCCTTCTCAGTGTCACAGGAGAGAAGGCACATCGGAAGGCGATTATTTGGGCATAAGCAATGAGGTGTAGGGTCTTTGTTATGTTGTCTCTGGCTTCGCGTCCAGGAACGAAGCCCACTTAGTGTTTGTGGATCAGTGCTGGTAAAAGGGGTGAAAGGCGATTTCCTAGGATTTTAGCAAATAATTTCAAATCTATGTTCAAAAGGGATATAGGTCTGCAATTGGAACCTAAAGAAGGATTTTTGCCCGGTTTAGGGATGACCACTATCTGGGCTTGTAGTAGAGTGGAGAATGGGGAGTGGGTCTCATCTATGGTATTAAAAACTTTTGCTAATAGCGGGACCAATAACAGGGCGAACATTTAAAAAAAAACGCAAAGAAAACCCATCTGGGCTGGGGCTCTTGCCATTTTTGAGGCCTTTAATGGCTTGTAGGAGGTCAGCTTCTGATAGGGAAGACTCTAACTCTTCAGAATCTGGTTCTGGAATGGTCGGATGGGCGGTTTCTTGGACATAGGAGGGCAAGTCTTGTGGTATTTCACCAGTCTAAGGGGAGGGAGGTACAATCCGAGGGGTTAGATTATATAAGGTAGAATAGTATTGTCGGAATTCTTCGGCTATTGCTGAGTTAGTATATAGTTTACCCTTGGTTGGAGATTGGATGAAGGGGGTGTACTTACGTGTGTGTCTGGGGTTTAGGACATGCGCCAGATGTCTACCACATTTATTGGCTTGAGAATAGTGGGTGAAGCATCCCCTATCTCTCGCCATTAGGGAGTGTTCTCAGGATTCATAATAGGTCCCTCCGGGTATTGGATAAGTCAAGTTGAGTCATGGGATCTGGGAAAGTTTATGGGAGCCTTCCAGGGATGCTATTTTGGCTAAGAGGTGTAAGATGTCGGCCGTACGTGCCTGCTTGAGGCGGGAACCATGTTGGATAAATTTGCCCCTGAGGACACATTTAAGTGTTTTCCACTTCGTTAGGGGGTTGGTGTCGTCATGAGCATGGACTTTGACAAAGCCTCTAATGGTGTGTATAATATCTTGGAAACAGACTGAGTCCAACAATAAGTTGTCGTTCAGCCTCCATGAGAATCTTTTACTATGTGTGGGAATTTGTCCGAGATTCATGTGGATTGGTGCATGGTCAGACCAGAGTGTCAAGCCTATCGATGTTGCCAGGGAATAGTCCAGCAGGGATTGCAAGATTAGAATGTAGTCTATACGGCTATATGAGGAATGTGCAGGGGAGTAATATATGTAGTCCCTATTTAAGGGGTTTAACACTCGCCATACGTCTACCAGCGACAGCTAAGAAAAGAGCAAACTAACAGGGAGGCTGGGGACACTGAGGACTTACCCGTAGATGAGTCTAAACATGGTACCAAGGCAGCATTAAGGTCACCCCCTAGGATCACGTTGATGACGCCAAACCTTTTCAGAGGGGACGTCACCAAGGGGAGGAATCACAGTTGATCCTGGTTTGGAGACTATACAGTGATTATAGTGAAAATTGAGTTCATACATGACAGTTATAGAATGATATATCTTCCTAGCGGATCAATGTCTGAGTCAAGAACATCTGGGGTGAAGGAAGCATGAAAGGCGATAGACACCCCCTTAGATTTTGCAGAAGGGTTGGTGCTGTGAAACCATGTAGGATACTGCTTGTGGAGAAGACGTGGGACAGCATCGGATCTAAAGTGGGTTTCTTGAAGAAGGAGGATTTGAGTGCGAAGTTTGTGAAAGTGGTATAAGATTTGCCTCCTTTTCTCAGGAGTGTTAAAACCTCTCCAATTTAGAGAGGAAACATGCAGAGTGATTCGTGGAGCCATTTGGGAAATATCATGAGGTTAAGAATAAGGTAGATAAGATTGGAGCTTGCTGTCTCAGAGAGAGGGATGGGAAGAAAATACAGGAGGGTAGAGTGGCCTCTTCTGGTGAAGAATAGAAAGATGGAAAGGAGGGTAGAGAAGGAAGACAGAAAGAAAGGAGGGTAAATAACCAAGACCTCAACGGCCAAACTAAGTTTTGTAAACAACATGTCAGCTAAGACCACAATGAGTGCTGAGAACCCTAATGTGGGGATCGCGGTTAGCATACAGAGGGGCCTGCACACACCAGGTAGCAAAGAACTTTTCATGTACAAATTGCAGCTCTGAGCCCTGAGAGTTGCATGAAGAAAAACAGAATCTGATTGAAAACTTACAACTAAATATTTTAATATACAGGGCCATCACCAATGCTACATATATCTATGTAATGTGGTCGTGTGGGGGGGGGGGGTGGATTTGGGAATGGGATAGCAGCATCTAACAAGGGGAGAGTCTTATCATAATAACACAACCTGTTTGAGGGAAATTAAAGAAGGTTAGCAGTGTCCCAACATAACTAGAAACAAGGGGGACTTTACAGGTTTTTAACCTGAAAAGAGAGAAATTGTTGGTCAAGGAGCACGAGGTGATCTCTCAAACAGCAGACGATTTAGAGGCTTCAGATCTGGAGCGTTTATTTTTCTTGAATTGCTGTTTCCAGCCTGTGGCGATAGGAAGGCCCGGAGTGGCTGTGTGTAACGGCCATTCAGGGATGGAGATTTGCGGGAGTTCAAAAGTCCTGAGGAAGTTCGGGAGGGCTCCCAGATTGTGGAGCATTGCTGATTTTTCATCATGCTATGCGAAAAGATGAAACGGAAGCTCCAGCGGTACTTAATTTGCTTAGCTTGTAGGGTACCGGTTAGTGGCTTCAGAGCCCGGCGCATGTCCAGGGTCAGCTTGGAGAGGTCTGGGAGTAATGTGACCTGGGTGCCAGCATGATGTTAGCTTTAACAGCATAAAAGTATACCCTGCATATAACATCTCTGGGGTATTCCGCATTCGGGTTCTTAGGGCCCGGGGCCATATGTATGAGACCAAGTTCCAAGGGCGAGTCCTTAGCTTTTTGGAGCAGTTCATTAAACATGGCGGAGGCAGCAGAGGCTAGATCTTTAATTTCCACAGATTCCAGGAGGCCGAGTATACTTATATTATTGCATCTAGCTCTATTTTTATGGTCATCCTGGTGATATATCAGCTGTTGAATCTGCGAGGTATGTTCGTGCAGAATAGCCTCATGTGAGTTTAGTGTGGAAATTGTGTCTTCCACTGTGTGCTCGACATCTTCCAGCCTGTTCCAGACATTTCTTGTTTGTATGAATGCTCAAGTTTTTTGATACAGGCTTCAAAATCATGTCTGGTTGGCAGGGCCTTGATGTAAGCCTCCTTATCCCAGCTAGTGTTTTAAAACTTCATTTAAATCCATTCAATAAAATAACTACAGTATATATGTAGTCCTTAATCCAAGTGCTGAATATGCATATGTGCAAAAAAGCTGCTTCTGTGCTCCAGTGCTGGTGCTCCTTGAAGTGGATCACTCACCAGAACGGGGATGTAATCGAGGGTGAATGATACGGAAACTGAGACTAAACCCTAGGCTCAATAGGCAAATTGACCCACTGTAACAGGTCTGTTACAGTTGTACATGGAGGGTAATCAATATTGAAACTGCTAGTGAGTCTTGGGACAATAAGCAGTTTTATCTTGATAGAAATTACATTAAAAAATTTTTTCAAAATGGTTTGGAAAACTCCTCCATTGGAGAACATATCTGTCATGTAAGGACACAAAGCAAAAAATTATAGGAAGGTGCAGTCCGGGCATTCCTAGAGAAGCAATGTCCAATCACCTGAAGTGACATATAACCTACAGTCTATGACTTCCTGATGTCCTGTCCTGTGTCCTGTATTGGATGCAGCATCCTCCTAGAGAAAGATACTAGGTAAATAGTTTTTAGCTACTTCTGTAATGAAGGGAGGAGTGATCGTTTGTCCTGGTCTGTTCAGGGTTTCACAGGCTGGCAATTTGATTGCTCTCCCCCCTGCCTCTGGCAGAGGGCAGATTTGTATTTTTACATGCCCATATATATGGTTGTCCCATTCTCATGTTAGCCTGTTATATCCCACCCCCTCTCCCCCCTTATAATTCTGCGGTAATCAGTGAGAGCTTAGCCTACATGGCTCAGTACCTGGCAATACCCGCTGTATGGTTGGGTGACTTTAAGATGGTGCATAACCCTAGTTAGGACAGTCCTGCCTACACTCCAGGCAGCCCGTGTGCTGTCTGTGAAGAGGGTGTGTGGGCGGGAAAGTTAAAACCAAGCTGTCGGCTCGAATCTAGTGAATGTCCATGTAAATGAGCTTCTCATCCCTCCCTGCTCTCTCTCTCTCCCAAATCCCTCTCCGCGGGTAAAGAGTTTTCTTTATAGCAGCCTGTGACAGTACCTTGCCCTAGGTGGTATGAAGAGGTTCACACTGACAATGGTATGTTGCAGAGCTGGTAGTCTTCCTGCATGGTGCCCCTGGCCCCATAGACCTCTATTAGGTTTCACATTTTTAATGCATGTTCTGAAAGTGCACAAAAAAAGTCCTGCATGCTGCATCTTTGATGCACTTTTAGAAAATGCAGCAAAAAATGTGCAACTTAAAAGAAATCTGGGGAACTGCGGCTAAAGAAACCCGCCAGTACACCAGCACTGCAGCCAAACACAGCACACCAGTGTGAGCCCAAAGGCTATTCACTAGGGATGAGCCGAACACCCCCCTGTTCGGTTTGCACCAGAACATACGAACAGGCAAAAAATTTGTACGAACACCGTTAAAGTCTATGGGACCCGTTAAAGCCTTACATAACCGGGTGACCCCGCCCCCTCTGACGTCACGGGGAAACCCATAGGGAAGTCCCCGCCAAGTCCCCGTGCGTCAGAGGGGGCGGGGTCACCGGGTGGCCCCGCCCTCTGTTATTTAAGAAGTGTCAGAAGAAGAGAAGCGTCACACAGTGGGAGCCTCCCATGGATGTGGAGCGGCCCAAGAACAAGCGGGGAAGAATACGCCGCAGAGGAAGATGCCGGATGAGAACACCGGAGCAAGAAGCAGAGGATCGGAGGAAGAACCAGAGGAAGAAGAAGATGGAAGAAGAAAGGAAGAAACCTGAAGGGTCTGGTATGGATTTTAAAGGGGACCCCCATGCCATTTTTTTAAAAATTTTGGTGCGGGGTTCCACTAATATCCATACCAGACCTGAAGGGCCTGGTATGGAATTTAGGGGGACCCCCACGTTATTTTTTTTTTTTTTTGGTTCAAGGTTCCCCTGTGGGGAAATCCCATGCTGTTTTTATCAATGAACTTCTATGTGTATTGTCAGACCGACATTTCATTAATAGCCGCAAGTAGTTTTAAATGACTTTTTTTCCTTTGAAATGTCATTTTACTGTCAGACTGTTCTAAACACGGGAAACATGCGCCTCTTTACAGGCATACTATAGACACCCCCCAGGTACGAAATTTAAAGGAATATTACACTTTTATTGTTTCACTTTAAGCATTATTAAAATCACTGCTCCCGAAAAAACTGACGTTTTTAAAACTTTTTTTTGCATTGATACATGTCCCCTGGGGCAGGACCCAGGTCCCCAAACACTTTTTATGACAATACCATGCATATACGCCTTTAAAATGAGCACTTTTGATTTCTCCCATAGACTTTTAAAGGGTGTGCCGCGGCTTTCAAATTTGCCGCGAACACCCCAAATTGTTCGCTGTTCGGCGAACTGGCGAACAGCCAATGTTCGAGTCCAACATGAGTTCGACTCGAACTCGAAGCTCATCCCTACTATTCACTTGTCACAGGCACTGCCACTCCACTGAAAAGCGATTCATGCTCGGGTCACTTTTCTGAGGCATTTGACAGGCAGTGAGGAGGTATTGTCACATTTCCTAGCTGCCTGTTTTAACCTTCTAAATGCCAATCCCTCCAGCTAATGGCATGGTTCAATTTGAATGCACCTTATTTCAATTACTCTCTGTGCAGGCAGTATGAAGCGGGCTCTTTCTCTGTGCAGGCAGTGTGAAGCGGTCTCTCTCTCTCTGTGCAGGCAGTGTGAAGCAGTCTCTTTCTCGCTCTCTGTGTGCAGGCAGTGTGAAGCAGTCTTTTTCTCTCTCTCTGTGCAGGCAGTGTGAAGTGGTCTCTCTCTCTCTCTCTCTCTGTGCAGGCAGTGTGAAGTGGTCTCTCTCTCTCTGTGCAGGCAGAGTGAAGTGGTCTCTCTCTCTCTCTGTGCAGACAGTGTGAAGCGGCCTCTCTCTCTGTGCAGGCAGTGTGACGTGGTCTCTCTCCCTCTCTCTGTGCAGGCAGTGTGACGTGGTCTGTCTCTCTCTCTCACTGTGCAGGCAGTGTGAAGCGATTTCTCTCTCTGTGCAGGCAGTGTGACGTGGTCTCTCTCTGTGCAGGCAGTGTGAAGTGGTCTTTCTCTCTGTGCAGGCAGTGTGAAGTGGTCTCTCTCTCTGTGTAGGCAGTGTGAAGCGATCTCTCTCTCTGTGCAGGCATTGTGAAGTGGTCTCTCCTCGTGCAGGCAATGTGAAGTGGTCTCTCTCTCTCTCTGTGCAGGCAGTGTGAAGTGGTCTCTCCTCGTGCAGGCAATGTGAAGTGGTCCCTCTCTCTCTGTGTAGGCAGTGTGAAGTGGTCTCTCTCTCTCTGTGCAGGCAGTGTGAAGTGGTCTCTCTCTCTGTGCAGGCAGTGTGAAGTGGTCTCTCTCTCTCTCTCTCTCTCTCTCTCTCTCTCTCTCTCTCTCTCTGTGCAGGCAATGTGAATTGGTCTCTCTCTCTGTGTGCAGGCAGTGTAAAGTGGTCTCTCTCTCTCTCTGTGCAGGCAGTGTGAAGTGGTCTCTCTCTCTCTCTCTCTCTCTGTGCAGGCAGTGTGAAGTGGTCTCTCTCTCTCTGTGCAGGCAGTGTGAAGCGGTCTCTCTCTCTGTGCAGGCAGTGTGAAGCAGTCTCTCTCTGTGCAGGCAGTGTGAAGCCGTCTCTTTCTCTCTGTGCAGGCAGTGTGACGTGGTCTCTCTCCCTGTGCAGGCAGTGTGAAGTGGTCTCTCTCTCTGTGTAGGCAGTATGAAGCGATCTCTCTCTCTGTGCAGGCAGTGTGAAGTGGTCTCTCCTCGTGCAGGCAATGTGAAGTGGTCTCTCTCTCTCTGTGCAGGCAGTGTGAAGTGGTCTCTCTCTCTCTCTCTGTGCAGGCAGTGTGAAGTGGTCTCTCTCTCTGTGTGCAGGCAGTGTGAAGTGGTCTCTCTCTCTCTGTGCAGGCAGTGTGAAGTGGTCTCTCTCTCTCTGTGCAGGCAGTGTGAAGCAGTCTCTCTCTGTGCAGGCAGTGTGAAGCCGTCTCTTTCTCTCTGTGCAGGCAGTGTGACGTGGTCTCTCTCCCTGTGCAGGCAGTGTGAAGTGGTCTCTCTCTCTGTGCAGGCAGTGTGAAGTGGTCTCTCTCTCTCTGTGCAGGCAGTGTCAAGCGGTCTCTCCGGCTCTCTGTGCAGACAATGTGGAGTGGTCGCTCTCTCTCTGGGGCAATGTGGAGCAGTCCAGGTAAAAAAGAGAGAGAGGAGCGCCACTAAGTAAAATCATTTATTTACCAATATAAAAACAAAGTATTTTTTTCCTTTGAAATGTCATTTTACTGTCAGACTGTTCTAAACACGGGAAACATGCGCCTCTTTACAGGCATACTATAGACACCCCCCAGGTACGAAATTTAAAGGAATATTACACTTTTATTGTTTCACTTTAAGCATTATTAAAATCACTGCTCCCGAAAAAACTGACGTTTTTAAAACGTTTTTTGCATTGATACATGTCCCCTGGGGCAGGACCCAGGTCCCCAAACACTTTTTATGACAATACCATGCATATAAGCCTTTAAAATGAGCACTTTTGATTTCTCCCATAGACTTTTAAAGGGTGTGCCGCGGCTTTCAAATTTGCCGCGAACACCCCAAATTGTTCGCTGTTCGGCGAACTGGCGAACAGTCAATGTTCGAGTCCAACATGAGTTCGACTCGAACTCGAAGCTCATCCCTACTATTCACTTGTCACAGGCACTGCCACTCCACTGAAAAGCGATTCATGCTCGGGTCACTTTTCTGAGGCATTTGACAGGCAGTGAGGAGGTATTGTCACATTTCCTAGCTGCCTGTTTTAACCTTCTAAATGCCAATCCCTCCAGCTAATGGCATGGTTCAATTTGAATGCACCTTATTTCAATTACTCTCTGTGCAGGCAGTATGAAGCGGGCTCTTTCTCTGTGCAGGCAGTGTGAAGCGGTCTCTCTCTCTCTGTGCAGGCAGTGTGAAGCAGTCTCTTTCTCGCTCTCTGTGTGCAGGCAGTGTGAAGCGGTCTTTTTCTCTCTCTCTGTGCAGGCAGTGTGAAGTGGTCTCTCTCTCTCTCTCTCTGTGCAGGCAGTGTGAAGTGGTCTCTCTCTCTCTGTGCAGGCAGAGTGAAGTGGTCTCTCTCTCTCTCTGTGCAAACAGTGTGAAGCGGTCTCTCTCTCTGTGCAGGCAGTGTCAAGTGGTCACTCTCCCTCTCTCTGTGCAGGCAGTGTGACGTGGTCTCTCTCTCTCTCTCTCTGTGCAGGCAGTGTGAAGCGATTTCTCTCTCTGTGCAGGCAGTGTGACGTGGTCTCTCTCTGTGCAGGCAGTGTGAAGTGGTCTTTCTCTCTGTGCAGGCAGTGTGAAGTGGTCTCTCTCTCTCTGTGCAGGCAGTGTGAAGTGGTCTCTCTCTCTCTGTGCAGGCAGTGTGAAGCGATCTCTCTCTCTGTGTGCAGGCAATGTGAAGTGGTCTCTCTCTCTCTCTGTGCAGGCAGTGTGAAGTGGTCTTTCTCTCTGTGCAGGCAGTGTGAAGTGGTCTCTCTCTCTCTGTGCAGGCAGTGTGAAGTGGTCTCTCTCTCTGTGTAGGCAGTGTGAAGCGATCTCTCTCTCTGTGCAGGCAGTGTGAAGTGGTCTCTCCTCGTGCAGGCAATGTGAAGTGGTCTCTCTCTCTCTGTGCAGGCAGTGTGAAGTGGTCTCTCTCTCTCTCTGTGCAGGCAGTGTGAAGTGGTCTCTCTCTCTGTGCAGGCAGTGTGAAGTGGTCTCTCTCTCTCTCTGTGTGCAGGCAGTGTGAAGTGGTCTCTCTCTCTCTCTGTGCAGGCAGTGTGAAGTGGTCTCTCTCTCTCTCTCTCTCTCTCTGTGCAGGCAGTGTGAAGTGGTCTCTCTCTCTCTGTGCAGGCAGTGTAAAGCGGTCTCTCTCTCTGTGCAGGCAGTGTGAAGCAGTCTCTTTCTCTCTGTGCAGGCAGTGTGACGTGGTCTCTCTCCCTGTGCAGGCAGTGTTAAGTGGTCTCTCTCTCTGTGCAGGCAGTGTGAAGTGGTCTCTCTCTCTCTGTGCAGGCAGTGTCAAGCAGTCTCTCCGGCTCTCTGTGCAGACAATGTGGAGTGGTCGCTCTCTCTCTGGGGCAATGTGGAGCAGTCCAGGTAAAAAAGAGAGAGAGGAGCGCCACTAAGTAAAATCATTTATTTACCAATATAAAAACAAAGTATCAACTTACATTAAAAGAAAAGAAAAGTTTTATTCCGGTGTTTTGTTTTACCTATGACTTATCCTCCAGGGATCCTCTCCTGTTTTATAGACTGTTTTCTGGCTCCTGTCTAGGGATGAGCCGAACACCCCCCGGTTCGGTTCGCACCAGAACCCGCGAACGGACCGCAAGTTCGCACGAACGTTAGAACCCCATTGACGTCTATGGGACTCGAACGTTCGAAATCAAAAGTGCTCATTTTAAAGGCTAATTTGCATGGTATTGTCCTAAAAAGGGTTTGGGGACCCGGGTCCTACCCCAGGGGACATGTATCAATGCAAAAAAAACTTTTAAAAACGGCCGTTTTTTCGGGAGCAGTGATTTTAATGATGCTTAAAGTAAAAAAAAAAAAAGTGAAATATTCCTTTAAATATCGTACCTGGGGGGTGTCTATAGTATGCCTGTAAAGTGACGCGTGTTTCCCATGTTTAGAACAGTCCCTGCACCAAATGTCATTTTTAAAGGAAAAAATCTCATTTAAAACTGCTTGCGGGTTTAATGTCATGTCGGGTCATGGCAATATGGATGAAAATCAGTGAGACAAACGGCATGGGTACCCCCCAGTCCATTACCAGGCCCTTTGGGTCTTGTATGGATATTAAGGGGAACCCCGCACCCAAATTAAAATAAGGAAAGGTCCCTATATACTCTGAACAGCAGTATTCAGGCGGTGCAAACAAGACAGGGACTGTAGGTTTGTTGTTAAGTAGAATCTGTTTGTAATTTTGAACATTTTTAATGTGTTTAGCTCCAGCCAAAAAATCTTTTCTAAGCTTTTTGGAAAACATAGGGAAGGGTTATCACCCCTGTGACATTTGTTTTGCGTCTTTCCTCCTCTTCAGAAGATTTCACCTCACTTTTTTGTCCCAATGAAAAATGTTTTTTGAAAATTTGGGTTTTTTTGTGGAACAAGGATTGGAAAGCATCAGTGGAAAGGAGAAATTGTTTTCCCATATTAACTCTTACAGGAGAGAATTTCCCTTCCTTAGGGGTAGATTTCATCTCACTTCCTGTTGTCTCCTTCCGTTTGCAAGTAGGAGTCGTTTGTAAGTTAGATGTTTGAAAGTAGGGTCCTGCCCTATATACTCAGCAGACATTTGGGCCTTAGGTGTTGCTGTGGCCAAAACACTGTAAGCCCTCACAGGGCCCTGCTGTGAAATATTAGATCAAGAATTGTAATTACATGCCCCTGTTGAACAGGAGCTGAAAAATTAGGCCTTAGGCACTGGTGCTGGTGCCACAACACTGCAACCCCTCACAGACACTCTAGTTGGAACGCAGGAACGAGCCCTGCTGCAAAGTATTGCATCAAAAATTGTAATTACACGCCCCTGTTAGACAGGGGCAGAAAAATTGGGCCTTAGGCACTGGTGCTGGTGCCACAACACTGCAACCCCTCACAGACACTCTAGTTGGAACGCAGGAACGAGCCCTGCTGCAAAGTATTGCATCAAAAATTGTAATTACACGCCCCTGTTAGACAGGGGCAGAAAAATTGGGTCTTAGGCACTGGTGCTGGTGCCACAACACTGCAACCCCTCACAGACACTCTAGTTGAAACGCAGGAACAAGCCCTGCTGCAAAGTATTGCATCAAAAATTGTAAATACACGCCCCTGTTAGACAGGGGCTGAAAAATTGGGTCTTAGGCACTGGTGCTGGTGCCACAACACTGCAACCCCTCACAGACACTCTAGTTGGAATGCAGGAACGAGCCCTGCTGCAAAGTATTACATCAAAAATTGTAATTACACGCCCCTGTTAAACAGGGGCTGAAAAATTGTGCCTTAGGCACTGGTGGTGGCGCCCAGAACCAAAAATGTTCTTACAAGCTATCAGCGTGATGATTGAGGAGGAAGAGGATAATTACTCAGGGATAGTCACTCAGCATCAGCATAGGCAGTCTTTGAAGGGATCTGAGATTTCAAAAAAAATTATTCGGTTACATCTGCATCAGGTGCTTGGTAGCTGGTGGTGATCCAAGACTGATTCATTTTTATGAAGGTCAGCCGATCGACCGAGTCGGTGGACAGACGCACCCTGTGATCGGTTACCACGCCTCCAGCAGCACTGAATGTGCGTTCCGAAAGAACGCTGGATGCAGGACAGGCCAGTAGCTCAATTGCATACTGTGCAAGCTCTGGCCAGTGATCCATCCTCAAGACCCAGTAACCCAGAGGATTTTCGGTGGGAAAGGTGTCCAAGTCTGATCTTGCCCCTAGGTATTCCTGCACCATGTAAAACAGACGCTGGCGATGGTTGCTGGAACCGATCATACCTTGGGGCTGCGGACCAAAAAATTGTCTGAACGCATCGGTCAGACGGCCACCTTCTCCACCGCTCCTTCTTTGACTGACCGAAGCCTCAGCAACACGTTGTCCAGAAACAGGAGTTTGTAACCTCCCAGTCTCTGGGAACGCGTTGCACAGACCTTTCTGCAAGGCCTCCCGAAGATGTTTCATCCTCTGCTCCCTCTGCGATGGCAAGATAAGGTCCGCAACCTTACCCTTGTAACGTGGATCAAGGAGGGTTGCCAGCCAGTATTGGTCCTTCTCCTTGATACCACGAATACGAGGATCCTTACGCAGGCTTTGCAGGATCAGGGAGGCCATGCAGCGTAGGTTTGCTGAGGCATTCGGTCCGGAGTTCTCTGGGTCACTAAGGACAACAACGTCCGCAGCCACCTCCTCCCAGCCACGTACAAGTCCATGTGTTCCTTGGGACTGATCCCTTATAGACTGCTGATGCTGAGTGCCAGGCTCCACCTCCATACTGACACAATCTTCCTCCTCCTCCTCCTCCTCCTCCTCGTCCTCTTCCTGTGTGATCGGCGGGCACGCAGGAACACTGTCTGGATAAAGGGGGCCTTAAGAGCTAAGGAAGTCCTCCTCTTCCTGCCTCTGTTCTGCCTCAAGTGCCCTGTCCATTATTCCACGCAGCGTGTGCTCCAACAGGTGGACAAGGGGGACAGTGTCACTGATGCATGCACTGTCAGTGCTCACCATCCTCGTGGCCTCCTCGAATGGTGACAGGACAGTGCATGCATCCCTGATCATGGCCCACTGGCGTGGGGAAAAAAAACCAAGGTCCCCTGACCCTGTCCTGGTGCCATAGTCGCACAGGTACTCATTGATGGCCCTCTGCTGCGTGTGCAGCCGCTGCAGCATGGCCAACGTCGAGTTCCACCTGGTGGGCATGTCACAGATTAGGCGGTTCTTGGGCAGGTTAAACTCCTTTTGGAGGTCCGTCAGCCGAGCACTGGCATTATATGACCGGCGGAAATGCACAGAGACTTTCCTGGCCTGCCTCAGGACATCCTGTAAGCCCGGGTACCTGCCCAAGAACCGCTGCACCACCAAGTTAAGGACGTGAGCCAAACAGGGCACATGGGTCAGTTGTCCCTGTCGGAGGGCAGAGAGGAGGTTGGTGCCATTGTCGCAAACCACCATTCCTGCCTTAAGTTGGCGTGGCGTCAACCACCTCTGAACCTGCCCCTGCAGAGCTGACAGAACCTCTGCCCCAGTGTGGCTCCTGTCCCCCAAGCACACCAGCTCAAGCACCGCATGGCATCTTTTGGCCTGCGTACTTGCGTAGCCCCTTGAATGCCTACGGAGCACCGCTGGTTCCGAGGAAGAGGCCATGGAGGAAGAAGAAGAGGAGGGGGTGGAGGAGAGAGGTGTGTCACAATCAGCATTTTGGAGGCGTGGTGGCGGAACAACCTCCAACACTACTGCACCTTGTCCTGCATCCTTCCCAGCTGCCAGCAGAGTCACCCAATGCGCCGTGAAACTTAAGTAACGTCCCTGTCCATGCCTGCTGGACCATGAGTCAGCGGTAATATGCACCTTACCGCTGACCGCCCTGTCCAGCGAGGCATGGACATTGCCTTCCACATGCCGGTAGAGAGCCGGAATCGCCTTCCGTGAGAAAAAGTGGCGTTTGGGTACCTGCCACTGAGGAACCGCACATTCCACAAACTCACGGAAGGGGGCAGAGTCTACCAACTGAAAAGGCAGCAGTTGAAGTGCTAGCAATTTTGCCAAGCTAGCATTCAACCGCTGGGCATGTGGATGGCTGGGAGCAAACTTCTTTCGGCGGTGCAGCAGCTGGGGCAGGGAAATTTGCCTGGTACAATCTGACGTCGGTGTACCAAAAGCAGATTGCCCACAAGTACTTGGCTGTGACACACCTAATTCTACACCTTCATTCCTCTCACTGCAGGTCTCAGAGAGGACTGAAGGTCTAGTGGGGTTGGAAATCTCAGCTGATGAGGAGCAAGGAGAGATCGTCTTTGTTCTTTGGTGTGGGTCTTTTAGATACGCTTGCCAACGAACTGCATGGCAGGTCAACATATGTCTGGTCAAGCATGTGGTACCCAAGCGGGAGATGTTTTGGCCACGCGAGATACGCTTGAGACATATGTTGCAAATAGCAGCGGTGCGATCTGATGCACTCGTCTCAAAAAAGGCCCACACCAAAGAACTTTTTGAATAACGCGCAGAGACTGCAGCGCCCTGCACATGTGGAGCTTTGGGGTGTGATGCAGTCAATGTGCTGCCCTTAGGCTGGCCCCTGGAGGGCATCCTGCCTAGTTGGTGATGTGCCACCTCCTCCTCCTCCTCCTCCTCTCTCCTATCAGGCACCCACGTTGAGTCAGTGACCTCATCATCCCCTCCCTCCTCATCACTGGAGCAAACCTGGCAGTATGCTGCAGCAGGGGGAGCATGACTGCCAGATTGCTGTCCTTCTTGGGCACCCCCTCTGTCCGTGCTCATGTTACTGCTTTCATTGAGCTCAGTATCATCATCAGAGCCTTCCAAACGCTGGGCATCCTCCTGGAGCATGTACCCAACACTGTGGTCAAACAGTTCGAGGGAATCCTCATGAGGACATGGTGGAGCTAGGGAAGGAGTCACTGATGACATTGAGCTGAGGGAAGAGGCCGCTGCTTTGCCAGACAAAGCACCCTGGGCATGGGTGAGAGAGGATGAGGAGGATGAGGACGGCTTGGTCATCCACTCGACCAAGTCTTCCGCATGTTGCGGCTCAACACGGCCAGCTGCCGAAAAAAAGGCCAAGCGTGTCCCATGGCCACGTGCTGATGAGGATGCACCGTCTCCACGACCAGCACTAGACACAGAGCCTGCTTGCCCTCTCTTATTGGCTTGTGACTGTCTGCCTCTCCTTCTTGGCCTTCCAGACATACTAATGGCCTGTAGCTGCACTAAGCTGGGATAGAACACCTGTAATTTTCTTAAGGTAGCTTTATATACTGTAACCAGACAAGCCTGCCTGTCAGTAGGAAGATAACAGGAACGGATCTAGCTGAACACTGTGAGCAGGACGTACTGCACTAAATGTATATAGCAGGAACGGATCTAGCTGAACACTGTGAGCAGGACGCACTGCACTGAATGTAAATAGCAGGAACGGATCTAGCTGAACACTGTGAGCAGGACGCACTGCACTAAATGTAAATACCAGGAACGGATCTAGCTGAACACTGTGAGCAGGACGCACTGCACTGAATGTAAATAGCAGGAACGGATCTAGCTGAACACTGTGAGCAGGACGCACTGCACTGAATGTAAATAGCAGGAACGGATCTAGCTGAACACTGTGAGCAGGACGCACTGCACTAAATGTAAATACCAGGAACGGATCTAGCTGAACACTGTGAGCAGGACGCACTGCACTGAATGTAAATAGCAGGAATGGATCTAGCTGAACACTGTGAGCAGGACGCACTGCACTAAATGTAAATACCAGGAACGGATCTAGCTGAACACTGTGAGCAGGACGCACTGCACTGAATGTAAATAGCAGGAACGGATCTAGCTGAACACTGTGAGCAGGACGCACTGCACTGAATGTAAATAGCAGGAACGGATCTAGCTGAACACTGTGAGCAGGACGCACTGCACTGAATGTAAATAGCAAGAACGGATCTAGCTGAACACTGTGAGCAGGACGCACTGTACTAAATGTAAATAGTCTAGCTGCCTGACCGTGGTACTAATAGGATCAAAAAGAACACCTGTAATTTTCTTAAGGTAGCTTTATATACTGTAACCAGACAAGCCTGCCTGTCAGTAGGAAGATAACAGGAACGGATCTAGCTGAACACTGTGAGCAGGACGCACTGTACTAAATGTAAATAGTCTAGCTGCCTGACCGTGGTACTAATAGGATCAAAAAGAACACCTGTAATTTTCTTAAGGTAGCTTTATATACTGTAACCAGACAAGCCTGCCTGTCAGTAGGAAGATAACAGGAACGGATCTAGCTGAACACTGTGAGCAGGACACACTGTACTAAATGTAAATAGTCTAGCTGCCTGACCGTGGTACTAATAGGATCAAAAAGAACACCTGTAATTTTCTTCAGGTAGCTTTATATACTGTAACCAGACAAGCCTGCCTGTCAGTAGGAAGATAACAGGAACGGATCTAGCTGAACACTGTGAGCAGGACACACTGTACTAAATGTAAATAGTCTAGCTGCCTGACCGTGGTACTAATAGGATCAAAAAGAACACCTGTAATTTTCTTCAGGTAGCTTTATATACTGTAACCAGACAAGCCTGCCTGTCAGTAGGAAGATAACAGGAACGGATCTAGCTGAACACTGTGAGCAGGACGTACTGCACTAAATGTATATAGCAGGAACGGATCTAGCTGAACACTGTGAGCAGGACGCACTGCACTGAATGTAAATAGCAGGAACGGATCTAGCTGAACACTGTGAGCAGGACGCACTGCACTGAATGTAAATAGCAGGAACGGATCTAGCTGAACACTGTGAGCAGGACGCACTGCACTGAATGTAAATAGCAGGAACGGATGTAGCTGAACACTGTGAGCACAACGCACTGCACTAAATGTAAATACCAGGAACGGATCTAGCTGAACACTGTGAGCAGGACGCACTGCACTGAATGTAAATAGCAGGAACGGATCTAGCTGAACACTGTGAGCAGGACGCACTGCACTAAATGTAAATACCAGGAACGGATCTAGCTGAACACTGTGAGCAGGACGCACTGCACTGAATGTAAATAGCAGGAACGGATCTAGCTGAACACTGTGAGCAGGACGCACTGCACTAAATGTAAATAGCAGGAACGGATCTAGCTGAACACTGTGAGCAGGACGCACTGCACTGAATGTAAATAGCAGGAACGGATCTAGCTGAACACTGTGAGCAGGACGCACTGCACTGAATGTAAATAGCAAGAACGGATCTAGCTGAACACTGTGAGCAGGACGCACTGTACTAAATGTAAATAGTCTAGCTGCCTGACCGTGGTACTAATAGGATCAAAAAGAACACCTGTAATTTTCTTAAGGTAGCTTTATATACTGTAACCAGACAAGCCTGCCTGTCAGTAGGAAGATAACAGGAACGGATCTAGCTGAACACTGTGAGCAGGACGCACTGTACTAAATGTAAATAGTCTAGCTGCCTGACCGTGGTACTAATAGGATCAAAAAGAACACCTGTAATTTTCTTAAGGTAGCTTTATATACTGTAACCAGACAAGCCTGCCTGTCAGTAGGAAGATAACAGGAACAGATCTAGCTGAACACTGTGAGCAGGACACACTGTACTAAATGTAAATAGTCTAGCTGCCTGACCGTGGTACTAATAGGATCAAAAAGAACACCTGTAATTTTCTTCAGGTAGCTTTATATACTGTAACCAGACAAGCCTGCCTGTCAGTAGGAAGATAACAGGAACGGATCTAGCTGAACACTGTGAGCAGGACGTACTGCACTAAATGTATATAGCAGGAACGGATCTAGCTGAACACTGTGAGCAGGACGCACTGCACTGAATGTAAATAGCAGGAACGGATCTAGCTGAACACTGTGAGCAGGACGCACTGCACTGAATGTAAATAGCAGGAACGGATCTAGCTGAACACTGTGAGCAGGACGCACTGCACTGAATGTAAATAGCAGGAACGGATGTAGCTGAACACTGTGAGCACAACGCACTGCACTAAATGTAAATACCAGGAACGGATCTAGCTGAACACTGTGAGCAGGACGCACTGCACTGAATGTAAATAGCAGGAACGGATCTAGCTGAACACTGTGAGCAGGACGCACTGCACTAAATGTAAATACCAGGAACGGATCTAGCTGAACACTGTGAGCAGGACGCACTGCACTGAATGTAAATAGCAGGAACGGATCTAGCTGAACACTGTGAGCAGGACACACTGCACTAAATGTAAATACCAGGAACGGATCTAGCTGAACACTGTGAGCAGGACGCACTGCACTGAATGTAAATAGCAGGAACGGATCTAGCTGAACACTGTGAGCAGGACGCACTGCACTAAATGTAAATACCAGGAACGGATGTAGCTGAACACTGTGAGCAGGACGCACTGCACTGAATGTAAATAGCAGGAACGGATCTAGCTGAACACTGTGAGCAGGACGCACTGCACTGAATGTAAATAGCAGGAACGGATCTAGCTGAACACTGTGAGCAGGACGCACTGCACTGAATGTAAATAGCAGGAACGGATCTAGCTGAACACTGTGAGCAGGACGCACTGCACTGAATGTAAATAGCAGGAACGGATCTAGCTGAACACTGTGAGCAGGACGCACTGCACTAAATGTAAATACCAGGAACGGATGTAGCTGAACACTGTGAGCAGGACGCACTGCACTGAATGTAAATAGCAGGAACGGATCTAGCTGAACACTGTGAGCAGGACGCACTGCACTGAATGTAAATAGCAGGAACGGATCTAGCTGAACACTGTGAGCAGGACGCACTGCACTGAATGTAAATAGCAGGAACGGATCTAGCTGAACACTGTGAGCAGGACACACTGCACTAAATGTAAATAGTCTAGATAGAAGATAACAGGAACGGATCTAGCTAAACTGAATACAGTGTATATATATATATGCAACACCTGGGATGCATATATATACACAATACACTGTAAGTGCAGCTAACTGACTGACTGTTCTGCCTAATCTATCTAACTCAAATCAAATGACACTGTCTCTCTCTCTCTCTATCTCTCAGCACACCGGAACACACACTACACAGGGCCGCCGTGCAGGCGGCCTTATATAGTGTGGGGTGTGTACTAAATCCCCTGAGCCATAATTGGCCAAAGCCACCCTGGCTTTGGCCAATTACAGCTCTCTCTACTGACGGCGCTGTGATTGGCCAAGCATGCGGGTCATAGTGCATGCTTGGCCAATCATCAGCCAGCAATGCACTGCGATGCCGCAGTGAATTATGGGCCGTGACGCGCCACACGAATTTGGCGCGAACGGCCCATATCGTTCGCAATTCGGCGAACGACCGAACAGCCGATGTTCGAGTCGAACATGGGTTCGACTCGAACACGAAGCTCATCCCTACTCCTGTCCAAGACTTTCAACACCGCCCTGATTACACCATGATTGTTCCAGCTTTCAGACTTTATAATTTCATTAACTTTTATAGTCATTTGCCTTATAGCCTCTGAGCGCCAGTTTATTTGTTTTAATGTGGAGCAGTCTTCCTCCCTCTCTCTCTCTCTCTGTGCGGGCAATGTGGTGCAGATGGATGGTGAGCTGATTAGGTGGTTCAATGGGCCACTTGACTGGACTTGCCCCCCAGGCCTATGGCTGCCAGCCCTCCCCTGCGACACAACGACCAAATTGTACAGCACGTCAGAGCGGCCCGGAGTGCAATTGCATCCCTGCCCCCCCTGGCCCAGCCCGCCCCTGATGGTCAGTGGAGAGTATCCCTTTTTTTTGGTGATTAGTGGTGAGTTCTCCCTTTTAAGTTACTAATTTTGCAGATTCTGAGTGGTATTCCTTTAGACATGCATGTTTCTTGCACTAGTATATGACTGGTAAATGGGGATGTACAAAGACTTTTAAATCATCTGGATTATGGAGATATCTTCCTTCATATAAAGTCAGAAAACAAGTGGTTACTGACCAAATGTTCCTGGGAGATAACAGCGTCAGGAGACAATATTAGGTTGCACCATTTGAGCACAGTTTTTATCACCAGTGCACACTCATTTAGTCACAGGAAACTGGTTGCCGGACGCCGGTAGAACCTTTCTAATTTTGGATTTGAGAAACTGTTGCATTAACAGCCAGTCTTGTCATCTATGTATTCATCCAGCTAGGAGATCACTTCTTTTAGCCCCTGATTCAACCGTGCATCCCAACATATGTGATATTATTGTACTTAAAGCGATTTGTAAGAGCTCTTTATTTTTTCTTTTAAAAAATTAACATCTTATACTTACCTGCTCTGCACAATGGGGTTCTCCACCAGTGCTCCCTGCTCCTCCTCTCCTCTGAGTGCCACATAGCATGCCATGTGCTGTGGGGGCACTTGTGCAGGCGCTCTCTGAGTCAGGCTGTGTGTGTCCATCATCGCATGTTTGCTGCCCCAACCTTTCCTGGCCAGCCAGGGTGCATGTTCAGTAAAGGGTCTAGTATGGATTTTATTGGAGAACTTGACATTTTATTTTTATTTTTTGCATTGGGTTCTACCCAAATACCATATCAGTCCCTAGTCTAGGCATGCAGCCTGGGTGGACAGAAAAGGGAGAGGACCCAGGCCACATGCACTGACTAAAAGGCATGACCCAGGATAAGGGTTTAGTATGGATTTTTGAGGAAGATCTCATGCAAGAAACAAAACTAAAAAAGAATGAGATTCCAATAAAAAGCCATAATAGACCCTTCAGATCCGGATTGGATTTTTAGGAGGGGGGCCCACAAAAAACATTTTGGGGTTCTCTCCTCAATATCTATACCAGTCCTTTATCCGTGCATGCAGCAACTATTCGCTTGTACATCAGGAATTCATTTTACTGAGTTTGGAATATTTATTAACTCAAAATTTCTTTAGGTTCGATGGGGACTACTATCTCCAGAAGTGCAGGGCATCTATGGGAGCCAAGTTTTCCCCCTCCCTCGCCAATCTCTATATGGGATGGTGGGAGAGGTTCAAATGACACAGCACAAGCACTGTGCTTTTTAACATGCTTTAAGGGAACAGGATCTGTTTTGTTTTTTGGGGGGTTTTTTTTGGCTTAACAAACGCTTTAAATGTATCTGCAGTGATAATGTAGACTTTAAGAGAGAGAAAAGAGAGTATGGCACAATGGTTTGAGGATAGGAGTTATTCTAGGTCTATTTTTAGTAGAGCCATTAATATTGCCAGAGACACCCCACAGAGTAGTTTGCTACGAGACAAGAAAGGCCCTCTCATCATACTAACATTCCTGTGTTCCCTACTCCCTTCAGTGCTGAGTTATTAGGAAATGCTATGAAAATTAGGAATACTATTCATATCTACCCATGTTGTATAATGATCCCATTTATGCTCAGATCTTATTGAAGGGAGTAAGAACAGTTTCTCGTAGTGCCCCCACTGTGGGTAGAACTTTATTTCCTAGTTTATATAGCAAATAAATGGATTCATCATGTCATGGCTACCATGGACATAAGATAATAAACTATGCTTAGTCCCTATGAAGTATCATGCCGCGTACACACGGTCGGACTTTTTGACCGGACTTGTCCGACAGACGCCGACAGACCAAATCCGGCGGACAATCCGATCATGTATGGGCTTCACCGGACCTTCAGCGGACTTTTCCAGTCGCAAATCTGACGGACTTTAGATTTGGATCATGCTTCAAATCTGTACGTCGTAACTCCGCCGGACCCAGAAATCCGCTCGTCTGTAAGCTAGTCCGACGGACAAAAACCCACGCTAGGGCAGCTATTGGCTACTGGCTATCAACTTCCTCATTTTAGTGCAGTCATACGTCATCACGTACAAATCCGTCTGAATTTTGTGTGATCGTATGTAGTTAAGTCTGTTCGTTATAAAGTCTGCCGCAAGTCCAACAAAAGTCTGTCGAAAGTCTGTCGGATGGGCTGTGGGACTTTTGTAGCCGAAAAGTCCGACCGTGTGTACACGGCATAAGAGAGAAATAGAAACCAGAAAACTTGGGACTTTGTGGGCACCGAAAGGGTGTTGCTACCCATTAGAGGTGGAGACAAATTTAGGATGTTATGCAAAAAATAAGTCTTTTGATTTTTAGTTTAAAAACCAGAAAGCCTGTGGGATGTGCCCCAATATTACGAATATTGGGAACACACAACTTTAATTATTATTATTGTAGTGCCCCCCTGGGTCTACTGGGATACAGGGGGCAAGCTTACATTCACCTCAAGGCTGAGTCCATGGCTATAATGGGAAGTTGAACAGAATTTAGGCGCCAGTCACTTTAGGTATTTTTCAATGCTTTAATGTAAACTTGAGAAAGGTTGTAGGAAAGAGGGTTAGGGGAGGTTTCAGACACAATTTTAGCAGATCACTTACAGACTCCTTGAATCCAGAGGACAAAACAGCTTTCTCTTTAGAACATCTTGAATACCTAGATAAGTCTCTCTCACAGACTTGGCAGCCAGGAGCACTTAGTTTAGATGGTAGTTTAGATATAGGTGCGTCCTCCAAACGAGTCACCAGGCCCTTCTGAGAGACCAGTCTTCATCCTGGCTCTCTCCAGCAAGGGTCCTCCTCTGGATCTCCTCAGCTTGGCTTGGCTTCCACCACACGGGCAAGACAGCTTAAGGACCACCTCAGGATTAGTAGGCCCCAAACAGGCTTCTGGGCCTACTGCAGAAGATGCAGCAGCACAGCCTCAGGCCAGAAGGGCCCAGAGGTAAGAATGACCAAGAGCACATGGCATCTGTACAATAAATACCCCTTCCCAGAATGCACAGCGGCAGGAACCTCCTACTGGGCTGTTTCTGGAAAAAGAATATTCATTACAGCTCAACCTAGTTGTAATTCTCACACTATCCTGTGGTACCAGTGACACCTACTGGCAACAGTGGGAAATGCACAACCCAGCCAAGTTTAGAACAGAACCAAATAAACTATGTACAATCAATCTGAGCTGTTTAAAGCTTAGCCAAAAACTAAATTTACACTATAGCCCCATTTTTAGGAACAGGGGGCTACATTATTATTATTCACGATTTATATAGCGACAACAGTTTATGCAGCGCTTTACAATGTAGAGGGGGGACAGCACAATTACAGTACAGTTCAATACAGAAGGGACAGGAGGACCCTGCTCGTAGAGCTTACATTCTAAAGGGAGGCAGGGGGTCATGGTACAAAAAGTAATAGATGTGCTGAGTGATTTGATGGGGCTGGCTCGGGGACAGTTGTTAGGTGGGTGTGGGATAGGCTTCCCTGAATAAGTGAGTTTTCAGGGATCTCCTAAAGGTGGAAAGGTTAGGGGCTGATTGGACATACGGAGCAGGGAGTTCCAAAGGATGGGAGAGGCTCTGGAGAAGTCCTGAAGGCGAGCATGGGATGAGGTAACAAGGGAGCTAGAGAGCAAGAGATCCTGGGAGGAGCGGAGGGGACGATTTGGGTGATATCTGCAGATGAGGTTGGTGATGTAGCTGGGGGTGATGTTGTGGATAGGCCTTCTATGTGGTGGTTATCATTTTGAATTTTATATGGTGGGGTAGGGGAAGCCAGTGAAGGGATTGGCAGAGAGGAGCAGCAGTCACGGATCGGTTAGCGAGGTGGATTAGTTTCATTTATTAATTAAGCATGACGTGGTTAAATGGCCAAGCTTGATATGTATAACTGAGGATTTGACTATAGCAATTTAGCATTTTTGTATTTTTTACCTTCTATCAGTGGTGTATTTAGGTCTTGTGCTGCCCTAGGCCTGACTGAACTTGTGCACCCCCTAATTTAAATATGACCCACCCCTCCCTGTCAAGGCCACACCCCTTCTTGTTTAAGACCCACCCTATAATCTGTAAACCACACCCCCTCCTCCGCCGCAACAATCGGAAAGCGCAGCACGCTTTGCACATGTGCATTAGGGAATGGAACATAATGGTGGCAGCAGCGCTCGAGAGCCAGTCTACAAATTGGCTGGGGTGTCGAGATTGCGGGAACCCTGGACAGGTAAGTGTCCTAATATTGAAAGTCAGCAGCTACAGTATTTGTAGCTGCTGACTTTGGGCCCTTTCACATAGGCTGTCTGATCAGGTCAGTCTGTCACTTTTTCAGGCGGACTTGATCGGACGCTTCATTCACTCCTATGGAACTGTGACATGTCTGCTGACACCCGCTGCCACCTGATCCGATCCTGTCTGCAAAATCCAGACGGATGGAGACCTGATATTCCATCCGTCTGGCGGATCGGATGAAAATGGGCAGGCGGATTCGTTTTCATCGGATCTCCCCATACAGGACAGCGGGGCTCTGACAGGTCGGTCCCTGCACAGTGAGCGGAGACGGACCTGTCATCTGCCTGCTCAGCGGGGATCAACAGAGCGATCACCCGCTGAGCAAAGCTGAGTCCATAGGGAGGACCACCTGTGTGAAAGAGAACTTTTAATTTTATCACGGGGGTGGGGGGAGTGGTGGGTGCGGAACTCCTCTTTAATGAGTTTGCATTGATTGCAGCATGCATGGGGCACTTTGCACATGCTGAAATCAATGCAAACCCATTAAACGTCCACATTCAGTGAAAGTTCATGCACTGCAAAGTTTGCAGTACATGAACTTTCACTGAATGTGGACGTTTAATGGGTTTGTAGCATGGATCACTTTGCAATATCATGATCTGTATATTTACAGATTGAGCACTAAGTGATTGGCTGCTTGGCACATGCACATTACAACATTACAATAGTAATATAAATTTATTGAAATAGATGTGAACAAAATGCTTTAGGAAATAGTGGAAATAATGAGGATTAAACGTATCAAGTGAGTGAGAATCAACCATCCAGTCTATAGGCAGCTGCTAAAAAATTCAGATGAGATCCAAACATAAAAATATAGCAGAAATGAGCACTGCTCATTTCTGCTATAGTATAGCAATAGAAATTAATTTCACCTGCTCTCCTGGCCGCTGCCTGGGGTTCCCCTCATGTTCCTCTCTCTCTACTCCTCCTCCGGCTCTTATCATCACAGACACACCCAGGCCAAGGAGAAGATGCAGCCAGGAAACGAAAGCTGCGCGGAGGAGGGTAGGCGGAGCATTAGGCCCCACCTTCGCCAGTCAGATGGAAAGCAGCCAGTCACCGGCCGCTTATGGGGACGCTAGTCTCTCCACCCCCCTCGGACAAGCACGCCCACACGACTGCTGCCCATATTAGTGCTGCACTACATCAAGACAAGAGGGGGGAGGCAGTCACGGGGGGAGGCCGCGGGAGCCGGGACTCGGTAGGACAGATCGGGGGAGCTTTTTCTCGTGGGGGGGTGGCTTTCCTGCCGCCCCCCGCAAAGTGCCGCCCTAGGCCTGGGCCTTGTCGGCCTAGGCCAAAAGACAGCACTGCCTTCTATCAAGTATTATGGTATATATACATCATTCTTTTGTATAGGCTTGGCTTCTGCTGGGTCCCTTACTTTTCCTTTGTTGCATATGTATCGGAAAATTTGTCTAGAGCGACACATGTGTACTCTGTAGAAACATCTATTACACACAATGATTTGTTAGATGCATGTACATTTGCAGGGTGTTTAACCTCATATATATGTTGAACACATACACTTGTATATCTGGATATGTATATTCCAGTACAATTGCAATATGATGAACACTTTTGAGATAAATGTTTTTTCTTTTGTTTTTAAATCTTGTGTTTTACCCTACATTCACACCTATGCGTTTTTTAGTGCGTTTTAAAGTTTGCAGAAACGCACTACAGTCCATCTAACATGGTTTCTAGTTCACATCATATGCATTTTTTTGGCTGGTGCATTTTTGGAAAGGGTCGGGGACTTTTTCCCTGCGTTTTGCATCTAATAGACTTCAATGGAGCTGCACCAGAAATGCAAGTGGTGCATTTTTGATGCAATTTTTGATGTGTTTTGTGGTTCTTCTTTTACCACTGTATATAGCTGGTTGCAAACCACCCCAGAGCACCTTGCCCCCATGTTGATGAGGACAAGGGCCTCCTCGTGACAACCCTAGTCGGTGGTTGTCGGGGTCTGTGAGCGGGGGGCTTATCGCAATCTGGAAGTCCCCCTTTAAGAAGGGGGCCCCCAGATCCCACCCCCCCATGTGAATGGGTATCGGGTACATCATACTCCTACCTATTCACCAAAAATGCAGTGAAATGTAATAAAAACACACAAGCCAGTTTTTTGATAATTCCTTTATTAATAGCTCTGTCTTCTCTAGCTGTCTCCTCCTTGAGCTGTCTCTTCCCGCTGTCTTCTCTTTCCCGCCGTCTTCTCCACGAGGCGTCTCCGTTGCTGTCTCTTCCTGCTGCTGTCTTCTTCCTCGCCACCGGTTACCCGCTAAATTTTTTTAAAAGCCTCTCTTGTTCTGTTGATGTCGTCATCTGTTTTGTCGCCCGCTCTCTGCCGACTCTTATATAGCCATGGGGCGTGGCCATCCGATGATCTTCTCTCGGAGAGTCCGCCCCTTGTAACAAAGGGCAAGAGGCAGGCTCTCCGGGTGATATAATCAGATGGTCACGCCCCATGGCTACATAAGGTTTGGTAGAGAGCGGGCGACAACAAAACAGATGAAGACATCAACAGAACAACAGTGGCTTTTTAATTTTTTTTTAGCGGGTAACTGGCGGCGAGGAAGATGACAGCAGCGGGAATAGACGGCGGGAAGGAGAAGACAGCGGGAATAGACAGCTCGAGGAGGAGACGGCTAGAGAAGACAGAGCTATTTATAAAGGAATTGTCATAAACCGGCTCTAGTGTTTTCATTATATTTCACTGCTTTTTTGGTGAATGGGTATGGGTGTACTCGATACCCATTAATATAGGGTGGGGGGTGGAATCTGGGGGCCCCCTTCTTAAAGCTGCAGATAGGTACTCTGGTACTCTGATGGGCTGGTGACAGGTACTCGGTTACTCTGATGGGTTAGTGATAGGTACTCGAGTACTCTGATGGGCTGGTGACAGGTACTCAGGTACTCTGATGGGCTGGTGACAGGTACTCGGTTACTCTGATGGGTTAGTGATAGGTACTCAAGTACTCTGATGGGCTGGTGACAGGTACTCGGTTACTCTGATGAGTTTGTGACAGGTACTTGAGTACTCTGATGGGCTGGTGATAGGTACTCGGGTACTATGATGGGCTGATGACAGGTACTCGGGTACTCTGAAGGACAGTGACAGGTACTCAGATGGGCTATGACAGGTACTTAAATGAACTGTGACAGGTACTCGGGTAGTCAAATGGACTGTGACAGATACTTGGGTACTCAGATATGCTGTGACAGGTACTCAGATGGACTGTGATAGGTACTCGGGTTCTCAGATAAACTGTGACAGGTACTCAGATGGATTGTGACAGGTACTAGGGTACTCAGATGAACTGTGACAGGTACTCAGGTACTCAGGTGTTCAGATGAGCTGTGACAGGTACTCAGGTACTCGGGTGCTCAGTTACTCAGATGGGCTGTGACAGGTACTCAGGTACTCAGATGGACTGTGACAGGTACCCAGATGAACTGTGACAGGTACTCTGGTACTCAGATGGACCGTGACAGCTACCCAGGTACTTGGGTACCCAGATGGGCTGTGGCAGGTACTCGGGTACTTATATGGGCTGTGACAAGTACTCAGGTACTCAGACGGGCTGTGACGGGTACTCGGGTACTCAAATGACTGGCGACGGGTATTTTAATGGCTGGTGACAGGTACTTTGATGGCTGGTGACAGGTCCTCTTTATTAGGGGGGAAACAATCAGTGTGTGTTGGTGTGCACTGTAAGCAGTAACGAGCTGTTACCGCAATCTCCTTCCCACACACGATCGGTGTGTGAGGAGGAGAACCCGATACCATCTTGTTACCGTGGTTTGTTGACATTCTGTGACCGGCTGTGATTGGACACAGCCGGTCACATGGTAAAGAGCCAATTTTATTGGCTCTTTACCGCGATTGGGGTTGGGCTGTGTCAGGGTGACAAGCCTCGTCCCCGATCGGTGCTCTGCCTGCCCCCTAGGGGCGCGCATGGGCACCGTGCATGTGGCCGGCTGTGATTGGACACAGCTGGTCATGTGGTAAAAAGCCAATTTTTTATTGGCTCTTTACACAGATCTGGAATGGGCTGTGTCCGAGGGACATGTCTCATCCCAGATCACCGTGCTGCGGGCCCCCGGGGGCCCCGCAGGAGCAGTGAGAAACTGAGGACGTCATATGATGCCCGCCCAGGATGAGAGATCCATGACTATGGCCCGGTATTGAAGTGGTTAAAGATTAAAAAAACACAAAATGCATGAAAACTGCATGCAAAAACGCATACAAAATGCACTGAAAAACGTGCCTGAAAAATGCATCGGTGCGAACCTAGACTTAAATAGGTCTAAGGTTTTCCAGAACAAAGGTTAATGGACAGTCTTGATTTTTAACAAGTTCATTAGACCACCTTGATTACCTTCATGGGTGTTCTATTGTCTATACACGATAGTATTTGAATTAATGCATCAGAGTTATTTGAATACATCTACATATATATATATATATATATATATATATATATATATATATATATATATATATATATATATATATATATATATATATATATATATATATGTGTGTGTGTATTTTAGCTTGTTATTTTAGCTATGACTAAGCACCAGGAAAGGTGTGAAACATGCTAGCTGAAGCTTTAAGTTTAATTTCCATTTGTTGTATGAGCTGTTTTTACATGAATAAATGCGATTGCACTGGAGTACGGCAATACATACTGGGTACCAGGAATTGTGCATTGGTGCAAGGTAACCAGAGAGACTTGCCTCATGGTGTTCAGCTGTGAGGCCTTAGACCGCTCAGAAACCTGCCTTATAGTCCCCATCTGTGAGACCAGCGGTAGGCAACCGTAAAAATGTAGAGATCTACCTGAACAACATGAGAGAAGTTTAAGATAGATCTCTGAGCATACTGTCAACCACCAATGCCCTGTACACACGATAGGATTTTCCGATGGAAAATGTGTGATAGGACCTTGTTGTCGGAAATTCCGACCGTGTGTAGACTCCATCACACATTTTCCATAGGATTTGCCAACACAAAGTTTGAGAACTTGCTATAAAATTTTCCGTGTAGGTTTAGGAGATATTTCTTGGACCTATAGGTAAGCCTTAATCTAGGCTTACCTGTAGGTCAAACTGGTCTGTAAGGGTTTACAACCACTTTAAGGAGAAGATTGGCCTCTAATTGCTAAAAAAATTATAGTAACAAAAAATTATAGTATATTAATAGGAGAGTGCCCTCTCCTATTAATGTATTTTCAAGCAATACATTTTAAAAAGACATCCCCAAAACTGTTATGGGAGTCGGTGTGAATGGACTAATGCTTGTGGTGGTGGGCAGCCTCTCTACTTTTAGGGAAGAACCAGTTAATACCAGTAAAATTCCTTTATATGGTCATCCAGACTTTTGTCCAGCGCTCAAAATATTTATCCTGGTATGATTATAAATCATTTATGATTACAGATGACACAAATATGTTCATACTTTAACCAGTAGCCGACCAGCCGCCATCGTTGTACTGCGGCAGGTTGGCTCTCCTGGGTAAATTGGCATAGCTATATGTCGGGCGCGCGGCCACCTATGGGGTGCACCCGCGGCGATCGGATTTGCTTCTGAACCGATCAGTCCCCAGGCCCAGGCCAATGATTTCTGACCTGGACCTGGTGATCAGTTCTGGCGAATGAGAGACTGTCCTCTGCCAGTAAGTGTAAACACAGGCAGAGGAAGTGATGTCATCTCCCCTCGTGGAATTCTTTTCAGTTCCAGAGAGAGGAGAGAGAACATCTAACTGTGAGTTGCACCAATACTACACTAACACCAGTACACGTAGGCACACTTTTCACCCCCGGATCACCCCCCGATCCCCCACCCCAGTTAACCCCTTCACTCCCTGTCACTGTGTCACCAAGTGCAGTTTCCAGATTTTTCACTGATCACTGTCCTGGCGTCACTTGTGACACTAATCAGCGTTAGGGCAGTTAGTAGTAGGGTACCCCCCTAATAAAGGTTTAACCCCTTGATCGCCCCCGGTTAACCCTTATACCCCCTGTCAAAAGTGTTTGCTCTCTCGATAAGTAAATCAGGGACTCCAGCGCTGTAGGAGGTGATTTCACCACCACAGTTAAAAAAAAACAAAAAACGGTGCATGTATGCCCATCATTAGAAGTGGGTGGATGCAGGGCGATATTCTAATTGTGGGCATACCCGCCGATCAATCTCTTTTTTTTGTTCAGCCCACAGGCTGCATGAAAAAAAATAACACTACAATATATGCCCAACCAGGACCAGCAACGTACTGGTATGTTGCTGAGCTTTGAGTTTTTACCAGAATGATGCTGGCAGGTAGAGGTATTATCCTGGTGTCATTCTTTTCAGCCAGAGGTCAGCTTTCATGTAAAAGCAATCATAGGGGCTAATTAGCTGCTAGACTGCTTTTACAAGCATTGGGATGGAACGTTCCCCCCTCCCCGCCATCTTCCATGATTTTCTCTGGCTCTCCTGTCCCCTGATAATGCAGCCGGTGGTTCGCCAGCTGACCATAGAGCTGATCGAAGACCAGAATGACTCCAATCAGCTTTATGGCCTAAGAAACCGGAAGCTATGAGCATTTTATGACTTCGGTTTCCCTGGATATAAACAGCGCCATTGGGAAATTGGGAAAGCATTTTATCACACGGATCTTGGTGTGGTCAGATGCTTTGAGGGCAGAGGAGAGATCTAGAGTCTAATAGACACAAATTTGTTTTAAAAAGAGCCTGGAGGCGAAGCTTGGTTTTCCATGTCTTGTACGCAGCTAGGCTCCCAAAAAGTCTGACACATGTGGTATCCCTGTACTCAGCAGAAGCAGCAGAATGTATTTTAGGGGGTAATTTTACATATGCCCATGGCATATTTGAGCAATATATAATTAAGTGACAACTTTGTGAAAAAAATAGATTTGTAATTTTCCCGAAACTTGTGGCAAAATATAAAATATTCCATGAACTCAACATGCCTCTCAGCAAATATCTTGGGGTGTCTACTTTCCAAAATGGGGTCATTTGGGGGGTTTGTGCTAGGGATGCACCGAAATTTCGGCCACCGAAACATATCGGCCGAAAAAAGGCGAAAGAGAATTCTTGCTGATACTGGTGCCGAAAATCGCGCATGCGCAGTAGAGGCGGCAGAACCAGCGGGTGACGTCACTCGTTGTGTGGGCGGCGTGCACATTCCTCGCGGTTAAGACGCCGCAACGTCGCACTCGTAAGCACGTTCCGTGCTGAGACGCTGGCACCTTCCCCGTGGACGCTCCTCGTGCTTGTGAGATACTGCTGGGACCTGAGATACGCTGCTGGGAAGCGAGAGACAGTACTGGGAAGCGAGAGACGGTACTGGGAAGCGAGAGACGGCTTCATAGAGGGCTGCACATAGCTACCATTACTATTCGCAGGTGAGCATTGCTGTATTTGCCTTCTTAAACTGACAGAAACAAACTAGTAATTCTATTTCTTGTTTATTTTATTATAGTACTAGTCTAGTATTTACTATTTAAAATGACTGTGTGTCTGCACTGCAGTACATCTGATCTGACTTGTAGCAAAAAAAATTATATAATTGAACTGACTGAGTGATTAAATATGATTTGAAATGGAATGTAATGGATTTGCAAATTGCAAGCTATTTTTTGTGAGCTATTTTGTAGTATACAGTATAAAATTAATGCGCTTGCTGTTATTGAATGTGCCACTTTGACAGCGTAGTATAAGTTATACAGTACTGACATGACAGCAAGCCTATGAAATAAATAATATATAATATATAATATACTGTCATGTTTAAAAAATTCATGCTCTTGCTGTCATGTCAGTGTCGTATAACTGTATAACTTATAATACTACGCTGGGACAAAGTGACAAATTTTATTCAATGACAACAAGGCGCATGAAGTATGCTACAGAATAGCTCAAAAAAATAAAATAGCACGCAATTGCAATTTGCTAGCAATCCATTCCATTTCAAATCAAATTTATTCAGTTCAATTATATTTTTTTGGTACAAGTCAGATGTACTGCAGTGCAGACATAACTACCTTGCATGCCAAGAGCAGCACCATAAAAAAAAAGGATTGGTTAGTTTTTATTTTATTTTTTGAAGCTGCCTCCTGGGGTTTAGCTTTTAAATTGATTTCATTCTTTATTTACCCCCCCTCAGATTTCACTCCCACTATAAATCATTCTATGATATTATTCTATGTTACCAGCAAAGGTGGACCATGTCTACAGTGTGGAAATATTTTAAAGTTTCTGATAAAGACCCCAAATTTGCAATCTGTACTTAGACGTAACAAAGATTTGGTTTCGATTAATGGTGAAACACCCTACTAGGTTGGCACCACATCCCAGGAAGAAATTTAAAGTAACAGTAGGGAGGACAAAGGGATTTTAACGGTGCAAGGTAATAAACAGAGAAGAAAAATAAATAAAAACATATCAATTTACATTCAAAGTTAAAAAACATATAGATAGTACATATTTTGCAATCTTTACTCTTTTCTCAACAGAAATTTCAAGAGGTGGTACAGCGCCAAAGAATTTTTCAACAACAGGTTTGATACACTACCTGAAAACACATCATCCAGTTCAGCATTCTAATTACAAGAAAGCAGCGCCACTTTCAAAAAGTGCCTCAGACTTAACACCATCTGTGGTCACAGTGTTTGAAAAGGTTAAAAAATATGCAAGTGACAGTCCCAAACCTCATGCCATTACAGCTAAAATTATGGAATTTATTGCATTAGACAACCAGCCATTCTCTGTTGTGGAGGACATTGGATTCCATAGGCTCATGCAACATACTGTATTGAGCCGCATTACTCTTCTACCAAGCAGACGCTACTTTGCAGATACCAGTCTACATGAATTGTTTAGCAGTGTCAGAAAACACGTTCAGGAGCTCATGACTACCGACATCATAGCAATCAGTTTTACTACCGACATTTGGAGTTCAGATGTCAGTCCAACGAGCATGCTCAGAATGACAGCACAGTGGATAGATGACATACCGACATTTGGAGTTCAGATGTCAGTCCAACGAGCATGCTCAGAATGACAGCACAGTGGATAGAATTGCAAAGCATCCTACTGAACGCACGTGAGTTTGTTGGATCACATACTGCAGCAACAATATCTGATGCTTTAAAAACCATGCTTGACACTTGGCACATTGAGAAGTCTAAGGTGCATTTGATTTTCCGAGATAATGCGCGGAACATGGCAAAGGCAATGGAGGACAGTGAACTTCAAAGCATACCGTGCATGGCACACACGCTACAATTGGCTGCGAATGAAGGATTGCTGAGTCAGCGCACCATACCTGATATCGTATCAAAAGCTGCATACATTGCAGATTACGAGCTGCCAGCAACACTGAGTGCACATCAGTGGACGTTAGTTGAAAATAAATTTGTCTCTTCTATTTCCATTTGAACAGTTAACAAAAGAAATAAGCTCAGCTAATGCTTCCATTGCTGAAGTTATCCCCTTGATTGCTGCACTGAAGCCTCTGCTTGGAAAAGAGGTAGAAACAGACCATGGCGTTAAAACGGCTAAAATCACTCTACTGGAGGCCGTTACCAAACGGTTTCAAGACACCGAGTCCAACCCTCTGTACTGCATTGCAACAGTTCTAGATCCTCAATTTAAAGAGCATTACTTTAATGTGGAGAAAAAGTAGCGTGCACGGGAAATGATACTGGCACGAATGGAGGAGGTGGAAGCATCTAGTGAAGGAGTTTCGAGGTGTTGCACAGAGGAAAGTGAGAAACGGTCACATACAAGTGAAGAGGTACACACTCCCTCCATATCTGATATATTTGAAGAAATTTTACACGAATGCACCCCAATCCATAGCGGTGCCACAACAAGTGCACCTACCCAAGAGCTGGACATTTATTTAGCTGAACAGCCTATTGAGAGAAGCGACAATCCCCTTGAGTACTGGTGCATCAACAAAGAACGTTTTCCCTTGCTTGCACAGATTGCACGCAGATATTTATATGCCCCAACCACCAGTACAGAGAGTGAGAGACTATTCAGTCTAGCATCTCATATTCTTGATGAGAAGAGAAACCCTCTCTCCTGTGAGAAAGCTGAACAGCTTTTGTTCTTAAAGCGAAATCTGCCACTTTTACTGAAAAAGATTTAAAAATCCGTAGCATAGACCAATTCATTTACCATGTTGAACATAGTAAATGAATTGGTATTGGACTGTGCTATTGGACAATTGGAACATACAACATAGTATGACTGACTATCTAGTATGTTCCAATTGTCTAGTTGTGCCATTTGTTGGTTGTTCATTGTAGTTCTTCTACAATTTTTTGCACTTCAATTTAAGAGAGAACTCCAGCTTTTGAACTACTGTACCATAGTTTGTTGCTGTTGGGCTAAACTATGTCTCTCCCTAAGCTGTCAGCCCGCTGCATGTGCAAATGCAAAACTGTATGTTCTTTATCTGTGGATGTCTACATACAGAACTATACTGCACTGTGTTCCGGGTATGGGCAGTGACTTCCATAAACACAGACTAGACTACTCTACATTGCTTGCTGTGATTGGCTGAGCACCGCTGCTGTAGACTAGTCTATGTTCCACTTCCAGGATGTCTCCGCCCATACCCGGGGGCCGGAACACAGTGCGGTCTACTGTATGACTAGTATATATCTAACCCGCAGCTACATACATACACTTTTATATGGCACATCCAGCCGCTGACACCTTAGGGAGAGAAAGTGGGGGAAAGAACAACTAGTTGAAAGAAAATAATAAAATAAAAATTTTATAATAGCATAGCAGATAGTACTGTACTATGTTATATTTACAGAAACTGTGAAGCAGAATAACAGCCTTCTGCCAAATTATTTCTGTTATGGTTACTTGAGACGAGAGTTGTTCTTTAAAGTATTACTTACTTATACATAGTTTGTTCTGTTGTTGGGCCAAACTATGTCATTGTCTCTCCCTAAGCTGTCAGCCCGCTGCATGTGCAAAACTGTATGTTCTGTATCTGTGGTTGTCTACATACTACAGTACCGCACTATGTTCCGGGTATGGGCGGTGACTTCCATAAACACAGACTAGTCTACATTGCTTGCTGTGATTGGCTGAGCACCGCTGCTGTAGACTAGTCTGTGTTCCAGGATGTCTCCGCCCATACCCGGGGCCGAAACACAGTGCGGTCTACTGTATGACTATGTATGTAACACGCAGCTACATACATACTTATTGCACATCCAGCCGCTGACACCTTAGGGAGAGAGAACTAAATTACTAGTTCTGTTGTAAGTTGGAAATTAATAAAATATAAAAAAGTCAGTCTTTGGCATTTTTATATTATTATTATATTAATTATTATTATTAATATTATTATTTATTTTATTTTGTTATGCCTGTTTTATTTGGTATGGTGGTGCAATGTGCACTGACTGCAGTCTTATTTTATTTTATTTTTATCTTCTGTGTCCACTGTCCAATTTTATGTGGGTTACTTTTTATTACTTTGACATTACTGGATTGTAGTATTATTTTCTTCATAAAATTAATGATTAAGTTGAATATAAATAATATAACGAATATGAATGTAACACAATTTTGTATATCCAATAATTTTTTTATGTAATATATAAAGAAAAGCCTATTTCGGTTTCAGTGCTGTTTCGGTATCAGTTTCGGTTTTCGGGATCAAGGAAGATTTATTTTCGGTATCCGTTTCAGCACCAAAAAACCCATTCGGTGCATCACTAGTTTGTGCTATCTGGGCATATCATGGCCTCCGAAACTGTGATAGGTAGTGAGGAGTGAAATCATCATTTCCTGTCGCATCATGGCAGCATACACTTTGGGTTGTGGCTCCGCCCCCACAACCTGATAGGACCACATAGCTATAAATTGTAGAGAGGGCCCCCGCCCCAGCATTCTCTTATTTTTCCCCACCTGTCAGGACCGAACGGATTAAGAAGCACCCCCTTATCGCTTCGCCCCAGCCAGGTTCTAGCCTCTCCTGGGTGGAAGTCCTTACCTGTACAGCCTCTAAATGAGCTAGATGGAAGGAACCCCACTCTGGTGATCTCAGGGGTATGTTGCGGCTCCAGTATAAGCATTAAACAGGCTTAGTTGTTGTGCAGCAGTCTCCAAAACCTTTCACATCACTGTTACTGTGTTTTTTCTGTGCCTTGTAGTCCTTCTATGGCTCCCCTCCCCACGCTGAGCATCTCGGCACTTCCGCGCATGCGCAGTACACAGCTTCAGGGTGTCCCTTCATTTTTGCCAGGGTCCAAGATGGCGCCGAGCGCCACGCGGCGCTACTGCACATGCGCGAGCGGGACGTGACCTCGGCGGCCATGGTGGCAGATTTAAAAGCACCTGTTTCTCATGCTGGGCTCCTCCTGCTACCCTGAACATTTCCTACTGCATTTCAGCGCTATACACTGTTGGTGTACCCCCCTTCTGGGTAAGTGACTTTGTATCTCAATGCACCTTTTTCTGGTCTCACTTTTGCATGTTCTTACCTTCCTGTATCTCTATCAGGTGTACCACCCTTCTTTTCCTATGGAGGCCGCTGCCCCAGCAGATCACCATCAGCCTAATAGGTAAGGGGGGGATTCCCGTTGGTAAGTAGAGAAGATCGAAAAAGAGAGCAGGATTGTACTAACGCTGCCTAAATTGGTCAGCCCTATCAGGTCCTCGAGATCATCCAAATCAAGGCGAAGAGAGACCTCGCACAGAAGAAGCCGCTCCGGGCCGCAGGCGAAGCCGTTCACGCGGAAGAAGTCGCTCAAGTCACAAGGAAAGCCGCAAAAGGAGTCGGTCCTACTCTAGACATAGCCACTCCTACCACAGAAGATCCCCTGCACGTAGACGCCAGTCACCTGTGCGTTCCTCCCACCCAGCCAGGAACGCTTGCTGGGTATGAGGGGCCACAGCCCTCCCAGATAAACTGGCTTGTCGCAGATATATTGAGGAGGCCACCAGTAAGAGAGAGCCGGATATCATAGAACCCACTGGAGTCTCAACTACACAAGTTGCAACTCCCGATGCGGAGTTTACAGCCCAGAGTGCCTCACCTACCCATCCCAGTACATCAAGGGAACAAGAATTCCCGTCGGACAATGAGGAGCTGGAAACTTCAGCCAGTTTTGATTTTTCGCTTATAGAACCTTTCGTCAGATTGGTCAAGGAAGCAATAAACTGGGAGGAACCCAAGGAGGTGCAGCAGAAACAAAGGAAGTATTTTCCAAATCTCAAAAGAGTTCCGGAGGCTTTCCCGTTCATCAATGAATTGGATGAGCTGATTAAAGAGGAATGGCAGAATCCTGAAAAGAAGACTAGTCTAACCAACAGATTTTCCAAACTATACCCACTTAGGGAACCCAAGGTATCCCCTTTGGTTTCCCCTCCAGTAGTAGACGCATCTTTGATGCGTCTCGCCAGACACATGACGCTCCCTATTGAAGACGCAGTGACATTCCGGGACGTGCTTGATAGAAAGGTCAATACTGACCTTAAAAGGGCTTACCTATTTGCAGGAGGTGCCTGCAGACCAGCAGTGGCACTGGCTGCGGTCGGGAAGGCTATCTCCAGCTGGTCCTCTGGTACCGCAAAACTCGTTGCGGAGGGCGCAGATCAAGAACAGATCATCAAGACCCTACAAGAATTTAGCCTTGCAGGGGATTTCATAGCGGAGGCTTCCGTGGACACTATTAGGTCCGCATCAAGGTCCATGCTGGCCACTGTAATGGCCAGAAGGGCGTATTTGCTTAAACCCTGGTCGGTTGACCCGGCATCAAAATCCAATTGGTGCCAAATTCCGTACGACGGGATGAACCTCTTCGGGACAAAGTTAGATACAGCAATTTCAAAGGTGACCGGCGGGAAGTCAGGTCTTATTCCATCAGACAGAAGGCCGAAACAGCAGAGACCGCCTCCCTCTAGACGCAATCTCCCAGAGAGGTACAGAGATGCAAAGGCCTATAGACCCGGGAAAGAATATAGAAGGAGTTGGAAGAACCCTCAGACGTCTTTCCTCAAATTCCAGAAACCTAAAACCCCTGCCTCCAATGACCAGAAGTCCTTTTGAAGGTTCGCCCGCCCAACCAGCGGTAGTGGGTGCCGGACTCACAAAGTTCAGGTTGGTCTGGGCGGGAACAATAAAAGACCCATGGACAGTGTCCACTATTCATTTCGGGCACAGGTGATCGTTCAAAGGTCATCCCCCAAGGGATCAATTTTGTCAACCAAGCTTCCTCCATCCCGAGAAGAAAGGCTGTCTTTAGTCCAGTACATTCAGGATCTTCTCCAAAAGCAAGCGATAGTGGAGGTTCTGCTATCACAAAGAGGCAAAGGTTTCTACTCCCCACTTGTCTTAGTAAAAAAGAAGTCAGGGGATTTTTGTCCAGTCTTGGATCTGAAGAGCCTCAACCGGTCAATCCGGATAGAGTCGTTCAAAATGGAAAGCTTACAATCAATCCTCCAAGCAATAAACCGGGGAGATTGGATGCTTTCAATCGACCTCCAGAACGCATAACTACATATCCCTATCCACACCGCATTCCAAAAATACCTTCGTTTCACTTTAAACCATCAACACTTCCAATTCCGAAGTCTCCCTTCGGGATTTCTACCGCACCCAGGACATTTACAAAGGTCCTATTACCTGTGATAGCCTACTTGAGAGAAAAGGGATTAAGGGTCCACCATTAACTGGACGACATCCTGTTTCTCTCAGATGGCCAGGAGTCTCTTTCCCAGTATTGGACAATTCTGATCTGGCCGAGCTGGACACCAAGGTGAACACAGTGGAGCTCCTACTGGAGAAAATTCCTCTCCTAATACAGAGGGTGAAGAGATCAATCTCAGCTACAACATTGCCGGCCACAGCATGCCTCAGTATCCTGGGCTCCTTATCATCCACAATTCCAATGGTCCAGTGGGCCCAATGGAACTCAAGGCCCTTCCAGATCTCCTTTCTGCGTCAGTGGCATGGCACGTCAATGTCCCAGCCGATCTCTATCTCTCAGGAGGTCAAACAGTCACTACGTTGGTGGACTCGACCTCACAACTTGAAAAGATGCACATAGTCCCCCCTCATCAAGAGATAGTGACATCAGATGCCAGTCTGGAGGGATGGGGAGCAAACTATCAGAACTACACGGCTCAGGGCAGCTGGCCATTCAGGTCACAGGACCTAGTGTCGAAAAGCAGCATTTCAGGCCCTCCTGGCCTTCAGCCCTCTCTTGAGGGGGAAGCATGTCCTTCTGAGAATGGACAACAAAGTGGCTGTCGCCTATATCAACAGGCAGGGGGGCACCAAAAGCAGGTCCATGATACAGGAGGTCCATCCTGTTCTAGAATGGACACAGCTGAACCTGTCGGTCTTAGGGGCGGTGTACATCTTGGCCGACTCACTAATCAGAAATTTTACCTCCAACAATGAGTGGTCTCCGAGTCCCCAGGCTTATGCTCTTCCACACCCTTGGGAGTTCCGTCTGGGCTACATCTTCCCTCTGACTCCCCTCATAGCGAGATTCCACCTGAGGCTCAAGAAATCAATGGCATTGGTAATAGCAGTAATTCCTTTTTGGCCAAGGAGACCATGGTTTACCACCCTCATGCAACTGAACACGGCAGATCCCCTGCTCCTCCCGTTATTGTCGGACCTGCTCTCCCAGGGCCATCTACTTCACCCAAATCCGGAGAGGCTACATTTGATGGCCTGGAGACTGAAAGGGCTAGGTACTTAGAACAAGGCTGTTCCCAGAAGGTGGTGGACACCTTACTCCAGGCCAGAAGGCCTACCACCAACAACACCTACAGACGGATCTGGCAGAAATGTATTGCTTTCACTCAACAGCGGGGCTGGGACTCATCCTCCCCTTCGGTTTCGCATATCCTGGAATTTCTTCAATCAGGCCTAGAGAAAGGCCTTAGGTCAAGCACTCTGAAGGTGCAGGTGTCGGCCCTATGAGCCCTGACGGGAGTTAAGTGGGCACAAGATCCCCTTGTCATTCAGTTTCAAAGGGCCTGCCTAAAACTGAGGCCTCCCAGAAAGCCTTCCTTCCCTGTCTGGGACCTCTCAGTTGTTCTGGAAGCGCTATCTAAAGAGCCATTCTTCCCGCTTGAGAACATCTCCCTCTGGGATCTAACACTAAAGGTTTCATTCTTGATAGCCATAGCATCAGCTAAAAAGGGTGTCAGAGATGCAAGCTCTACTGGCCACTGAACCAAATCTGATTGTCTATCCTGACAGATTAGTCCTGAGGCCTTCGGATCGCTTCATCCCCAAGGTATCCTCATCCTTTCATTTCCACCAGGAGATTAATCTCCCAGCACTCATCACGGATCAGGGAGACCCTCATCCATTGGACGTCAAGGTTAACATCTTGGAGTATCTCTCGGCAACCAAATCCATCAGAAAGACGGAGAATCTCCTAATCATCCCACATAGATTCAGGAGAGGTCAAGCAAGATCCTCATGCACCATTACTGCATGGCTAGTAAAGGCCATCAAGAAAGCGTATTCATTAAGTAACCATCAGATACCTGAGGGCTTAAGGGCACACTCCACCAGGGCAGTGGCAACCTCCTGGGCGGCCTACTGTAGGGTCTCGGCGGAGACAATTTGCAGAGCGGCTACCTGGTCTTCCAGGAACACCTTTATGTCTCATTATAAGGTGGATTCCGCTCGCTTATCCACAGTGGATTTCAGAAGATCCGTTATCCAAGCCAATTCTTCTATTCTTTGTTAATAAACTTAGTTTGCAATCCCACCCAGTTTTGCGAGTTATTCCCCAAAGTGTATGCTGCCATGATGTGACAGGAAAACGGAAAATTGTATACTCACCTTTTCCTGTCGCATCTTCATAGCAGCATACAATCTCCCACCCTTTTGAGGTAAAATATACAGAGAATGCTGGGGCGGGGGCCCTCTCTACAATTTATAGCTATGTGGTCCTATCAGGTTGCGGGGGCGGAGTCACAACCCAAAGTGTATGCTGCCATGAAGATGCGACAGGAAAGGAAAATTACGGAAAGGTGAGTATACAATTTTCTGTTTTTACCCCCTATAAAGCCTGAAGGCAGGGCTTGGTTTTCTGGGTCCTGTAGGCGGCTAGGCTCCCAAAAAGTCTCACACATGTGATATCCCTGAACTCAGGAGAAGCAGCAAAATGTATTTTAGGGTGTAATTTCACATATGCCCATGGTATGTTTGAGCAATAAATAATTTCAGTGACAACTTTGTGTAAATTTTTTCTTCTTTTTTCAATCATTTGTGACAAAAAAATTAAAATATTCAATGTGCTCAACATGCCTCTCAGCAAATTCCTTGGGGTGTTTACTTTCCAAAATGGGGTCTTTTGGGGGGGGGGTTGTACTGCCCTGCAACTATAACACCTCAAGAAATGAGATAGGCAGTCATAAACTAAAAGATGCGTAAATTTCAGAAAATGTACCCTAGTTTGTAGGTGCTATAACTTTTGCACAAACCAATAAATATATGCTTAATTAATTATTTTTTTTACCTGAGACATGTGGCTGAATGCATTTTGGCCTAAATGTATGACTAAAATTGAGTTTATTGTATTATATTTATAACAAAAAGTAGAAAATATCTTTTTTTTAAAAAAATTTTGGTCTTTTTTCGTTTATAGCACAAAAAATGAAAACCTCAGAGGTGATCAAATACCACCAAAAGAAAGCTCTACTTGTGGGGAAAAAAGGATGTGAATTTTGTTTGGGTACAGCATTGCATGACCGCACAATTACCAGTTAAATCAGCGCAGTGCCAAATTGTAAAAAGTCAGGAAGGGGGTAAAACCTGAAGCTGAAGTGGTTCGTTTTGATCTGTAAATGAATGTTCATCATACCATCAAGTGTACAGTATATATTTTATGTAGTTAGGAACAGTTTCAATTTGTTTTAGCCCTGATAATGGAAGCAGTTTAAAGCCCCCAAAACACATTGTCTATCTTTGTAAACTTTTTTGGAATATTCTTTGGAGTGTGGCACATCTATTTTTTAGTTAAAGTTTTCAGGGATATGCCCTGTTCAGAGTGGCCAGTTGGTGTTTGCCCCTTACATTGATGGTCAGTGGTGAGTATCCCTTTCTTTTGGTGATAAGTGATGAGTTCTCCCTTTAATAAGTTACTAAATTTTCAGATTCTGAGGTGGTATTCCTTTAGGCTGGGTTCACACTGGATGGCGATGCGGCTCCCAGCAGGGGTCCTGTGTGTCCTGGTTGCCGTTTCAGGTCCGATTTCAGCCCATTTGGACCTGAAACAGACCAAAAGATACACAGGGCTCCTGTGCAAATTCGCACCAGAGCCGCATCGGAGATATGTGAACCGGCTCCATAGAGAGCTGGTCACATTCTCCTGCTATTGCGAATTGGATGCGGAGATCCCGTGGTGTGAACCCGGCCTTGTTGTTTCCTGCACCAGTATATGATTGGTAAATGGGGATGTACAAAGACCATTAAATCATCTGGATTACTGAGATATCTTCCTTCATATAAAGTCAGAAAACAAGTGGTTACTGATCAAATGTTCCTGGAAGATAACAGCGTAAGAAGACAATATTAGGTTACATCATTTGAGCACAGTTTTTATCTTCAGTGCACACTCATTTAGTCATAGGAAACTGGCTGTCAGATGAGCCTTTCTAATTTTGGATTTGATAAACCGTTGTATTAATAGCCAGTCTTATCATCAATTTATTCATCCAGCTAGGAGATCACTTCTTTTAGCCCCTGATTCAACTGAGCATCCCAACTTATGTGATATTATTGTACTTAAAGCGATTTGTAAGAGCTCTTTTATTTTTCTTAAAAAAAATCAACATGGTATACTTACCTGTTCTGCACAATGGGGTTCCCATCAGTGCTCTCCACTCTTCTTCCTCTCTGAGTGGCACATAGCATGCCGCGTGCTGTGGGGGTACTTGTGCGGGTTCTCTCATGAGCCAGGCTGTGTGCGTTCATCATCACATGTTTGCTGCCCCACCCTTTTCTCACCAGCCAGGGTGCATGTTCAGTTAAGTGTCTAGTATGAATTTTAAAAAGGACTTGAAACTTTAAAAAAATCCATGGATAACTCAAATAACTCAACACACAGCCATTAATGTCTAAACCATTGGCAACAAAAGTGAGTACACCCCTAAGTGAATATGTCCAAATTGGGCCCAATTAGCCATTTTCCCTCCCCGGTGTCATGTGACTCATTAGTGTTACAAGGTCTCAGGTGTGAATGGGGAGCAGGTGTGTTAAATTTGGTGTTATCGCTCTCACTCTCTCATACTGGTCACTAGAAATGGAGAAACCCCCTAGGGGTGGGATTTTTAAGGCACTACCATGGCAGCAATGTAAAAAGGTATATAAAGTTTATCAATCGTAAGAAATATATGTAGTATGAAGAAAAAACATACAGAACAAAGGATGCATACTAATTGTACAGACATGTGACATAGGATACACAATCCAGAAACCCTTTCGGAGATGGACTGTAGTCTCCTTCATCAGGGGTTTTTCTAGGAGGCACATGTCTATAAAATATACAATAATCAATGGCACCTCATGGCAAAGAAACCTCTGAGGATCTGCTCCACATAAAGATGGCCTACGCTATAAGAAGATTGCCAAGACCCTGAAACTGAGCTGCAGCACAGTGGCCAAGACCATACCTCAGTTCAACAGGACAGGTTCCACTCAGAACAGACCTCGCCATGGTCGACCAAAGAAGTTGAGTGCATGTGCTCAGCGTCATATCCAGAGGTTGTCTTTGGGAAATAGACGTATGAGTGCTGCCACCATTGCTGCAGAGGTTGAAGGGATGGGGGGTCAGCCTGTCAGTGCTCAGACCATATGCTGAAGACAAGGAGACTAAGGACATGGATTACTGGAACCATGTCCTGTGGTCTAATGAGACCAAGATAAACATATTTGGTTCAGATGGTGTCAAGCGTGTGTGGTGGCAACCAGGTGAGGAGTACAAAGACAAGTGTGTCTTGCCTACAATCAAGCCTGGTGGTGGGAGTGTCATGGTCTAGGGCTGCATGAGTGCTGCTGGCACTGGGGAGCTACAGTTCATTGAGGGAACCGTGAATGCCAACATGTACTGTGAAATACTGAAGCAGAGCATGATCCCCTCCCTTCGGAGATTGGTCCGCAGGGCAGTATTCAAATATAATGACCCCAAACACACCTCCAAGACAACCACTGCTTTGCTAAAGAAGCTGAGGGTAAAGGTGATGGACTGCTTCCCTGAGACCTGCATGAAAACAAAAATCTGGTGTTTAAACCTTTCCCTTCTGAAAAACCCTGCAACTATTGAGCGATTTCGTATGCTTATTCGTCAATACTTCACAGAAAATGATAGTTCAGAGGTGTCCCCTGTCTCCCTCTGGGAAGCACATAAATGTGTGATCCGCGGAGAACTGCTGGCCTTAGCTGCAATTACTAAAAAGGAATCCCAAGCAAAGATGAGTGCCTTAACACAGACTATCAAATCACTAGAATTAGCTCATAAACGAACACTAGCACAGTCTACCCTTCAATAGCTAATCTATGCTTGTTCCATGCTCCTAGAGGAATTAAGTAAGCTCACTAAGTGGCGCTACATTCTTGGTCAGAGGATCTTCTACGAGCATGGCAACAAAAGCGGTCGTTTACTTGCCCGCTCGGTCCAAGCTTTCAAACCTTCCTCTATAATTCACCATGTACGCGATACACGGGGAGTGCTTCTGGCCAGGAATGAAGATATCGCAAGCGAATTTGAGAAATTTTACTCGAAGCTTTACAATCTACGCACAAGCAATACAAACCAGATCCCAGCCGAATCTCACACCAAAAACATTAGAGAATTTCTATCCCATTATGGCCCCAAAACTTTAACCCCCCAACAGGTTCAGGAGATGGAGGACCTGCTCTCGGGAATTGAATTGGAGACTGCTATTAAACAAATGAAACCGGGTAAGAGCCCAGGCCCGGAAGGCTTTACTCTCCAATATTATAAACTGTTTGCGGATGTTCTCTGCCCTAGGCTTCGCTCTACTTCAATGCACTAGCAGACCCCCTTATATCTCCTAATAAAATGCTGTTGGCCCATATATCTGTTATCCTTAAGTAAGGGAAAGATCCCACTCAAGTAATTAGCTACAGACCAATCTCCCTCCTAAATGTGGACATCAAGCTTTATGCGAAGATGCTAGCCAATAGGTTGCACCCTTTAATGCCTGATATTATTTCCACAGACCAGGTGGGATTCATTCCTGGCAGGGAGGCCAGGGATAACACCATCCGTACCCTAAACATACATCATTGCCTGACATCCTCAAAATCCCAAGGCTTCCTTCTTTCCCTGGATGCAGAGAAGGCATTTGACAGGGTGGCATGGGACTATAGGCACAAAGTTCTTAGGGCCTTGGGCCTTGAGACTTGCATGTTAACACATAAAATGTCTCTGTATTCTTGTCCCACAGTGGCCGTAAGGGTCAATGGACACCTGTCAAGCGTCTTCTCCGTTTCTAATGGTACACACCAAAGTTGCCCTTTATCCCCCCTAATTTATGTACTAACTCTTGAACCTTTCCTCAATAGATTACGAAATAACCCCAACATACAGGGAGTGCAGGTGAAGGAAAAGGAATACAAGGTCGCAGCTTTTGCTGATGACATCCTACTGTCTCTAACATCCCCTCGAATCTCGTTGCCCAACCTTCTTAAAAATCTTGATACCTTCGGTGCACTGTCCAATCTTAAAATCAATCATACGAAATCTCAAGCTTTTAATATATCCCTTCCTCAGCAAGAAATACTCCACTGCCAAGACTCCTTTCCCTTTAAGTGGGAGAAGGAGGCGATCACGTACCTCGGTATTAGAATCCCATCCCGTCTTTCAGATCATTACGTGAAAAACTTTCACACTGCTCTCCTCAAGGCACAAAACCACCAGAAGGACTAGATGGGATTGAATGTCTCTTGGTTTGGCCGGTCAGCTTTAATTAAAATGATCATTCTACCACACATTTTATACTTAATTCAATCCGTACCGATACACCTACCGCCAAATTTCTTTTCGAGCTACCAGAAAGCTTGTTCTGCTTTTATTTGGAGAAACTCCCCACAGCGTATTAAATACTCCCGACTAACACTTCACAAAACCAGAGGTGGCATCGGGCTCCCAGATCTACATAAGTATTACATGGTGTGCCACCTTATCAGAATAGCAGACTGGAATATCCACACACCTAAAAAGAAATGGATACATCTTGAAAATTCTTTTACACCCACTCCTCTTCATTTACTTCCCTGGATTCTCCCCAAACACTGGCCATCTCACAATTCATCTCATCCACTCATTTACCCCTCTCTTTTGGCCTTTAAAAAAGCATCACAATCGGGTACACTCGCATCCATTCCAGGACCTCTAACTACTTTAAGAGGAAACCCGGCTTTCCCCCCAGGTGAATCCCAACAATTCTTACGTCAGGAATGGCCTTATGATGGTATCCTGGCCCTCCAGTTTTTTTCGGGTGGGTCACCTATAACCCTTGAGAAAGTAAACACAATCTTTAAGACCACCCCTTTCCCCTTCTGGACCTTTAGGCAAATACGGCACTTCGTCGGGACCCATACACTCCAAACCAACTGGACGAGACAACTTACACCTTTTGAAGACCTTTGCCATCGTAAAACGCCACAAAGACACCTCATATCCCTCCTATACGCTCTCCTTTTGGAGGAGACCAACCACGAGCCACCTCCTTCACAGTTAGCTTGGAATAGGGACCTGCCAACACCTCTAACCAAGGAGGATTGGAACGCTGTATATGAGTACGGACACAAGGGTTCAATGAATGTTGCCATCCAAGAGAATTGTTACAAAATAACTACTAGATGGTACAGGACTCCATCCCGCCTTCATAAATTTTCCCCGCCATTCCCAACACATGGTGGAGATGTGAAAAATCGGATGGTACCATGCTCCACATCTGGTGGGATTGCGAAAAAATACAATGTAACAAGCCCCTTGCTCGCTCGGTTCCACTCTCCCGACACTCCTCTGCTGCTATAGAATCAGATTGCAGATCGCAACATCTGATTGTTCGGTCATCCAATGCTCCGGGATTAGAACTACAGCTATGCGCCGTTCTAACCCAGTTGTGATAGTTCAGAACAAACACCAAGCAGGCTGTATTTAAGTTCAACCAGGACTCTCTTTTATTCAAAAATACAGGCTCTTTTATACACTAACAGTGGAGGTGCATACCTCCGGCTCATATTACTCTAACAATACACCTGTACCCTAATTAACCCAATTAACATGGGCTAATTAACTAATCCCTTTAGACAGCTTAGATGACTCAGACATGACCTTTAGGCCAGACTGGCCGTCTTGTAGCTTAGAACCCCCAATCAACATTATCACAATAGCAGAGTTAATTAACACAAACAACAATGGGGATCTAATGACTCTTAGATCCCATACTAGAGACTTATTTACAATACACATTCTAGCAGACAACAGACAGGTAGCTGGAATTGATGACATTAGCATTTAACAGTAGGAGTCCCAACGGTATGAATCAGTCACTATTCCAATATGGCAAATCCAGGGTCCCCAGAGTCTGTGTGTCCTGGAGGACCAGGACCCGAATCCACAGTAATACCACCTCAAGGGTCCCCAGGCATACAGCTCACAAAGAGCACCGTTCCCCCAAATGCCAGGGCCCATGATCGATTGGCAAGAGGCTAGCATACAGTCCCCTCCAAAAGTCTCTCTCCCGGCTAGGTCTGTCACATTTCTCCCCTTTCGGCAGGAGACTAACACAGGAGGAGACCCCAGACGGGTTGACTCCGAAGTTAGTCAGTAGTTCCAGTCCTCTAATGCCTGTACCCACACAGTACCCCAAACAAATTGTTCCAAACAAAGCATTACTCACCCAGCCAACCTCTGCCTCTCTCAGAGAACATATCTGCCGCTGGGGAGAGGCCTGGACTGGCCCTTCTCCCTGGAGTCCTTTCTGCCGCTGGAGAGAAGACAGGGTGTCTGGGCTCACTCCGTCATGCTGTTGGGGATCTGGGCCAACTGCCCAGCATCCCTGGGGTATACATGTGGAGACTGAAGTCCCATCCACCTTCACAGGAAATCCATCCTCTGTTAGTTGAGGGCAGAATCCAGCAGTACTCGGCCCTGTTGCCAGCCCTTCTGCTGGAAACCCCACACCATCTGCTCCGGCTAACTGTTGGGGAGGGATGACGAACACCTCCTCTCCCTTCTCCCCCTGTATCCTGATCTGCTGCTGGGAAGTGACCACCTCCTTCTCACCCTGAGCTTCCGGGACCGCCGCAGGTGTAGGGCAGAGATCTTGGACCCTCTGTCCGGTTGCCAGCGCTTCAGCTGGGGAAGTTCCTTGTAACTTCACAGATACTTCTGTTGGTGCTGGGCAGAGCACAGTGAAGTTTGGCCCTAATAACAGCTCTTCTTCCGCTGGAGACTCACCAGGTTGTTGTTCCTCAGCAGAAAAGTCTATCAAATCCCTTGTCTCTGTAACTGGTGTCTGGGGATAAAGGTTCACCATCTTCTCTCTGTGGAACCCAGAAGATGCTATCAGTGCTGGGCAGAGGTTAGCAGAGCTCTGCCCTGTTGTCAGCACTTCAGGTTTGGGGACGGCAATCTTCAGATTTTCCACTACCGATTCTCTGGCATTCTGCTGGACAGGCACATTCCTCCATCCAAGATCATCCAATGCAGAAACAGGTTCATCAAGGTCAGTCAGCACTTGCTGCATCCGCCATAAGACCTCCGCCTCCATAGCTGCGGGGCAGGTTGGCAAAGCACACTGTAATGCCCCGTACACATGGTCAGACTTTTTTCGGACATTCCGACAACAAAATCCTAGGATTTTTTCCGACGGATGTTGGCTCAAACTTGTCTTGCATACACACGGTCACACAAAGTAGTCGGAAAATCCGATCATTCTGAACGCGGTGACGTAAAACACGTATGTCAGGACTATAAACGGGGCAGTGGCCAAAAGCTTTCATCTCTTTATTTATTCTGAGCATGCGTGGCACTTTGTCCTTCGGATTTGTGTACACACGATAGGAATTTCTGACAACAAGGTTCTATTACACATTTTGCGTCGGAAAATCCGACCGTGTGTACGGGGCATTACTCTGCCACATTGTCAACTCTTCAGCCAGGATTTCAGAGTTGTCAACTGGTATTTCCTGATAGTCCCAGGCAAAGGGAGCACCACTCTGCTGCTGAGCAGTGTCTAGCAGCTGTCTGTAGGCGATCTCCAGCTCCCATTCCTGAACGGCCAGAAACTCCAAATCTTCCTGTGCCCAGTGCACTTCCGAGACATTCAGTCTTCGCTCTCTGTGCTCCATTATTTCCTCCAAACGCCACTCCCGATCACTCCCAAAATCAGGGTCCCTGGACAGCCTCCAGTACAACAATCCCAGGCCATCGTAGTCAAAGCCTTCCGTGGGGCTGTCATCCGCTGTCCACGGGCACACTTGGGCTACATACCACTGGAGGGCTCTGTAGCTCTCGTCCAACCGCATTTCTGTCCGGATCAGCCTGCTTAACTCGGCTGTCCACTCCTGGTTCGGCTGTTCCCCCAATAACAGCATTCGCACTTCATACTGCGACCAGTACCTTACATGGATGGAGGGGAGAACTTTTCCCTGGTTTCGCTGCTCACAGGCTAGCGCTTCCTTCTAGAGTTTGCAGCGGATAGAATCAAACCATCCTAGCAGGACCTGCTCTGATACTGGTCCTCTGTGCTGTATCTGCATCTCTCGCAACCTCCTTCCGAATTCCTCATCCATTGTGGCTGGTATCTCTCCTCTCCTGCTATCTGGACCTTGGATCCAGGTGATGGTTTGGATGTGTTCACGGCAAGGAAGCACGATCCCACCATTCCCTCCACGGCTCTCAAGTGAGTCTTTCAGCATGGCTCTCCTGCAGGCTGGTTTGGAGTGTCCCAGTAACTAGAGAGCAAATCCCACGGCTGCCAACCAATGTAACGAGCCCCTTGCTCGCTCGGTTCCACTCTCCCGACACTCCTCTGCTGCTATAGAATCAGATTGCAGATCGCAACATCTGATTGTTCGGTCATCCAATGCTCCGGGATTAGAACTACAGCTATGTGCCGTTCTAACCCAGTTGTGATAGCTCAGAACAAACACCAGGCAGGCTGTATGTAAGTTCAACCAGGACTCTCTTTTGCTCAAAAATACAGGCTCTTTTATACACTAACATTGGAGGTGCATACCTCCGGCTCATATTACTCTAACAATACACCTGTAACCTAATTAACTTAATTAACATGGGCTAATTAACTAATCCCTTTAGACAGCCTAGATGACTCAGACATGACCTTTAGGCCAGACTGGCCGTCTTGTAGCTTAGAACCCCCAATCAACATTATCACAATAGCAGAGTTAATTAACACAAACAACAATGGGGATCTAATGACTCTTAGATCCCATACTAGAGACTTATTTACAATACACATTCTAGCAGACAACAGACAGGTAGCTGGAATTGATGACATTAGCATTTAACAGTAAGAGTCCCAACGGTATGAATCAGTCACTATTCCAATATGGCAAATCCAGGGTCCCAGAGTCTGTGTGTCCTGGGGAACCAGGACCCGAATCCACAGTAATACCACCTCAAGGGTCCCTAGGCATACAGCTCACAAAGAGCACTGTTCCCCCAAATGCCAGGGCCCACGATCGATCGGCAAGAGGCTAGCATACAGTCCCCTCCAAAAGTCTCTCTCCCGGCTAGGTCTGTCACATACAACCCTTTTGGAGAGAGGTCCACAGCATTATAACTCATGTTACTACATTTACCTTAGACTACTCGCCCGCACAATTCCTCCTACATCATACAACTCTAGTAAAAAAAAATTACTACAAATCGCTAGCCATGCACATGGTGAATGCAGCTAAGCTTTGCATACCAAATCACTGGCGCTCTAAAAATCCACCGACAACCAGAGAATGGTTGGCGAGGGTGTCGAACATAAAAAACATGGAAGAATTAATCCATATTTCTGAAGATAGGATGCACAAATTTACAGTCACTTGGGCATGTTGGAACCACTTTATAACACCAGATAGATACCATCAATATGTCCCATAAAATGTAAACTATCCTGCAGAGGTGAACCTGGACCTCCTTAACAAACTGGAGGATTTTGGGGCGGCTGGGGGGCGGAGTCACACGAGAATGCTCCTCTGTCCTTTCTTCTGCTCCCACACCTCTCACACCCACAACTATGCCCCCCCCCTTTTATGTTATTTTTTTTTTTACCAACCTACTTCTTTCTTTTTACTTCTTTATATACGGTTTTACCCTTCCCCTTTTCCTTATGTTGGTCGATTGCCATAGATTCGACTGGAATCTTCACAACACCTCTCAACCCCATCCCTCCCTGTGTTTAGTCTGCTGTCAATACATATGCCGTCTTAGGTTGCAATACCTTCACATTTTTGCCCTGAAGTGAACGCCTAAGCTACCCCCCACGCTTTGTTCCCTGTAGTGGAAGGGAGGGGGAGGTAAAAAATGAAAGCGAGATCCTCCACCTACCGATGTTTTATGCACAAGTTTAGTTCATGATAGAGTCTTCCCAGGCTGTTCCACCAATTTGTACCCTAAGTCTGTAAACCCATTCTGCTGTTGAAAATGTGACTACATTGACTCTCTTGTATTGTACTTTCTTTGTATACCCTTTTCTTATGGAATAAAATGCCAACATGGAGGAGTGGAAGAGGACTCCAGTGGCAACCTGTGAAGCTCTGGTGAACTCCATGACCAAGAGGGTTAAGGCAGTGCTTGAAAGTAATGGTGGCCACTAGGGATGAGCCGAACACCCTCCGGGTCGGTTCGCACCAGAACCTGCGAACAAACCGAAAGTTTGCGCGAACTTTAGAACCCTGTTAAAGTCTATGGGACTTGATTTTAAAGGCCAATATGCAACCTGGTATGCCTGTAAAGTGGTGCGTGTTTCCCGTGCTTAGAACAGTTCCTGCACAAAATGACATTTGTAAAGGAATAAAAGTTATTTAAAACTGCTTGCAGCTTTAATGTAATGTCGGGTCCCGAGAATATGGATGAAAATCAGTGAGACAAACGCCATGGGTACCCCCCCAAGTCCATTACCAGGCCCTTTGGGCCTTGTATGGATGTTAAGAGGAACCCCGCACCCAAATTAAAAAAAGGAAAGGCGTGGGGCCCCCAGGCCCTATATACTCTGAACAGCAGTATACAGGCGGTGAAAATAAGACAAGGACTGTAGGTTTGTTGTTAAGTAGAATCTGTTTGTAATTTTGAACTGGTACATTTTTAAAGTGTAGCTCCAGCAAAAAAATCTATTTTTAAGCTTTTTGGAAAACATAGGGGAGGATTATCACCCCTGTAACATTTGTTTTGCTGTCTGTGCACCTCTTCAGAAGATTTCACCTCACTTTCTGTCCCAATGACAAATGTTTTTTGAAAATTTGGGATTTTTAGTGAAACAAGGATTGGTGATAAAGCATCAGTGGAGAGGAGACACGTTTTTCCCATATTAACTCTTACAGGAGAGAATTTCCCTTCCTAGGGGTAGATTTCATCTCACTTCCTGTTGTCTCCTTCAGTTTGCAAGTAGGAGTCATTTGTAAGTTGGATGTTTGAAAGTAGGGGCCTGCCCTATATACTCTGCAGAAATTGGGGCCTAAAGCCCCATACACACTATCAGTTTTTCTGCTGAGTTAGTCCTTCAGATTTACCAAAACCATGTAGTACAAGGGCCTGCCTGATTGCATACACAATGAAACTCCTAAGGTTTGACCTCATATTATATGGTTTTGGTAAATCTGAAGGACTAACTCAGCAGAAAAACTGATAGTGTGTACGGGGCCTTAGATGTTGGTGTTGCCACAACACTGCATGCCCTCACAGTTACTCTTGGTGGGCGCAGGAACGGGCCCTGCTGTGAAATATTAGATCAAGAATTGTAATTACATGCCATTGTTGAACAGTGGTAGAAAAATTGGGCCTTTGGTGGTGGTGGTGGTGGTGCTGGTGCCAAAACACTGTAAGTCCTCACAGTTAATCTTGGTGGGCGCTGGAACGGGCCCTGCTGTGAAATATTATATCAAGAATTGTAATTACATGCACCCGTTGAACAGGGGCAAAAAAATTGGGCCTTTGGTGGTAGTGGTGGTGTTGCCACAACACTGTAAGCCCTCACAGTTACTCTTGGTGGGTGCAGGAATGGGCCCTGCTGTGAAATATTAGATCAAGAATTGTAATTACATGCCATTGTTGAACAGTGGTTGAAAAATTAGGCCTTTGGTGGTGGTGGTGCTGGTGCCACAACACTGTAAGTCCTCACAGTTACTCTTGGTGGGCGCTGGAAGGGGCCCTGCTGTGAAATATTATATCAAGAATTGTAATTACATGCACCTGTTGAACAGGGGCAGAAAAATTGGGCCTTTGGTGGTGGTGTTGCCACAACACTGTAAGCCCTCACAGTTATTCTTGGTGGGCGCAGGAATGCACTCTGTCCTGCATCCTTCCCAGCTGCCAGAAGAGTCATCCAGTGCGTGGTGAAAGACAGGTAACGTCCCTGTCCATGCCTTCTGGACCATGAGTCAGCGGTAATATGCACCTTACCGCTGACTGTCCTGTCCAGCGAGGCCAAGACATTGCCTTCCACATACCGGTAGAGAGCCGGAATCGCCTCCCATGAGAAAAAGTAGTGTTTGGGAACCTGCCACCGAGGAACCGCACATTCCACAAACTCACGGAAGGGGGCAGAGTCTACGAACTGAAAAGGCAGTAGTTGAAGTGCTAGCAATTTAGCCAAGCTAGCATTCAACCGCTGGGCATGTGGATGGCTGGGAGCGAACTTCTTTCGGCGTTGCAGCAGCTGGGGCAGGGAAATTTGCCTGGTACAATCTGATGTTGGTGTACTGATAGCAGATTGCCCGCAAGTACTTGGCTGTGACTCACCTAATTCTACACCTTCATTCCTCTGAGTGCAGGTTTCAGAGAGGACTGAAGGTATAGTGGGGTTGGAGATCCCAGCTGATGAGGAGCATGCCTGCCTGTGGTACTAATAGGAACAGAAGAACACCAGCAATTGTCTTCAGGTAGCTGTAGGTTTACACTGTGCAAAGCCACCCTGGCTTTGGCCAATTACGGCTCTCTGTACAGACGGCGCTGTGATTGGCCAAGCATGCGGGTCATAGTGCATGCTTGGCCAATCATAAGCCAGCAATGCACTGCGATGCCGCAGTGAATTATGGGCTGTGACGTGCCACTCGAATTTGGCTCGAACGGCCCATAACATTCGCAATTCGATGAACAATCGAACAGGCGATGTTCAAGTCGAACATGGGTTCGACTCGAACTCAAAGCTCATCCCTAGTGGCCACACAAAATATTGACACTTTGGCCCCAATTTCGACATTTTCACTTAGGGGTGTACTCACTTTTGTTGCCAGCTGTTTAGACATTAATGGCTGTGTTTTGAGTTATTTTGAGGGAACAGCAAATTGACACTGTTATACAAGCTGTATACTCACTACTTTACGTTGTAGCAAAGTGTAATTTCTTCAGTGTTGTCACATGAAAAGATATAATAAAATATTTACAAAAATGTGAGGAGTGTACTCACTTTTGTGAGATACTGTAAGTCACAAAACAGGCGTTGAACACACTAAAGCAAGAAGGTTCTGCTAAAGCAAGAAGTCAGTGGACAAACCTCATTAAATAGCAACAGGAAAAGTGGAAATACCACAAAAATGGAAATCAGATGGAGCAAGTTGAAGACATACAGTACAACAGGTAGCACTCGGAAAGACAAGAGAAGAGCGTGCATGAAGAATACTGCACAGGAAAACATAGACACAGATATAGACAGGGCAACACATGCAAACAATCTATATATTTAAATCCAGTCTGCATCCAGGTCCCCATCCTAGATTGACAGTGGATTATATGTATCAGCATGCCCTGAATGCTTGAATATTATATACTGGAAAACTACAATTTTCATTATGAACTTTATATTTTCCCATGGCCAGTCCACATAACCTAGATTCACTGCATATTGTAAACCTGAGGGCTTGACCTCTAACATCTAACTACAGTATATCTTCTGTATGGAAAAAGTCCACATAACTAAGCTGTATTTGTCCTCACCTTTCTGACTCACCAAATTTCATGGGTTCCTGAAATGGGCACCCATCTACTGGTGATATTAATGCATCAGTGTTTACACAGTTTGTAGGATAAGAAAGGAAGTTCTCAGTAGGATTAATGAAGGTCCCTTTCACACTGACATCTAAAGCAAGCCAACTAAACACAATCATTTGCTACTGTTTCTGTGTTTTTATAGCTTACACGCTATCAGCAGAATTCCCAAGCACATTTCTTTAGATGCACATTATTGCCTTACATAACCTTCAGTATGACAGAAAAAGCAGTAAGCTAGTAAAAGAAGCCTGCATCTGCCATACATTTTTTCACAGCAACATCTCAGCAAGATGCATACATTTTCATAGAGGAAATAGCAAAATAAAATAAATATATTATAATTTTAAATAGGTCAGTTTTTTAGGTGAAGTTACCCCCTTGTCATCTGTCACTTGTCTGCCAGCATTTAATAATAATAATAATAATTTAATAATAATGCCTTTTCTTTTTCCAATCTGAGGCTAAGTTAAAAGGCACCATGTTCTTCTATACCACTCTTGGCAATGTGGGCATCAGTCATCTTTAAATGCATCAAGCAAAAGTTTTACGTAAAAAAATAATGATTAAAAGAGAAGCTAAGAATGGTTTGGGTCCAATTTTGTGGTAGTTTTTTTATTTTATTTTAGTTATTTTAAATGCTTTGTTAAAAAGGGTGTACCCCACATGTCCTGGCTTTGTAATGGTAAAAACAAACTGATTGCTGCAGCAGCAGTCATTAGCTTGTTTCCATTTCGTTCAGCAGGCATCTGGCTGCTTAGTAAATGTCATCTCTACAGCTGTAGGGCTGACGAATAACTTTTACAAGGTTTGCAGGGTGCCACCCATTCCCTGATGGGAGAAGCGACAATAAGGGTCCAATATAACTCAGATGCCTCCAAATAGGTATCTGTTACCTGTTAATATTACATAGGAAGCAATGAACCAAAAAAAAAGAAAAAAGAAAAGAAAAAAGCGAAGTAGAATAGAATAAAAAAAGTGTAAAAAAATAAATAAAATATAATAAAAATATATTTTTTTTTCAAAAGCACCCTCTTTACCCCATCGCCCCACGCACATGCATCCAAACACATGCCTTTGATGCACATGTGCATGTAAACAATTGCACAACACATATTGCTTATCACAACGCACCCCGGAGTGTGAGAAATAATTAGGTCTCTCTTTTTATGGTTAACATTAAACTGGTGAACTGTAAAGGCATTTAAATATTCCGTTTTAAAGGCCTGACATGTTTGGTAACTATTTTTCTCTAAATTTTCGAGCTAAAAATGCAGATTTTTGATAAAGTGGAAGGGACTTAGAACACCTGCCTGTGTCCCCAGGGGATATACCTTCTCTGTTTGTTTGTTCAAGTGACCAATATCACCAAAAGTGAAAGAAAATCAAAAGTTTTTAGTGGTTACAAAAATAGGAATAGAGAGGAATTATTCCAATTAACCACTTCCATACAGGGCATTTTCACCCCCTTCCTGCCCAAGCCAATTTTTAGCTTTCAGCGCTGTCGCACTTTGAATAACTATTGCGCGGTCATACAACACTGTACCCAAATGAAATTTTTATCATTGTTTTCCCACTAATAGAGCTTTCTTTTGGTGTTATTTGATCACCCCTGTGGTTTTTAATTCTTGTGCTATAAACAAAACAAGAGTGACAAGTTTGAAAAAAACACAATATTTTTTACTTTTTGCTATAATAAGTATCCAAATTTTTTTTTTTTAACAAATTTTTTCCTCAGTTTAGGCCGATACGTATTCTTCTACATATTTTTGGTAAAAAATATCGCAATAAGCATATATTTATTGGTTTGCGCAAAAGTTATAACGTCTACAAAATAAGGGGATAGATTTATAGCATTTTTGAGGGATTTTCTCTGGCTGCGTATAGTGGCTATGGGACAGGAAGTATAGAGAAATCTCCCCAATGGCACACAGATGGCAAAAAACAGGGGCTTTACCCTCCCTTACTTTATCCAAAAAGAAAAAAAATGCCTCCACTTCTACATTAAAATTATTGCTTTATTGGTAACTTTAATACATACCAAATAAATAAAAGAAATATCAACATACATAGTCAGATTGAAAAAAGACACAAGTCCATCTAGTTCAACATGAAAAAAAAAATGCAATCCCATATACCAGCCCTCAAATTTTCCACTTGCCTACTAACATTTTGAGGGCTGGCAAGCGTGGGCTGCCTGGAAGCGGGGGGGGGGGGCAAGCACTGTCAGCAGGCGGGGTTGAATGGGAGCCGTTCTCCCAGCGATCGCTCCGTGAAGAGAAGAGAGAGGAGAGCAGGCGGCTGGATCATAAGAATGCTGAGGTACTTTGATAGACAGATCACCTGTCCAATACCGGGATGTGTGACTTATAGCAAAGTACCTGGGCCAGTAGGTGGGGCTGTATGTGACAGCGAGCGCCAAGAACACTCAGTAATTCAAATGAAAGCTGTTGGACACAGGTAGGCAGCATTTTTGGGCACAGGTAGGCTGCATTTTTGGGCACAGGTAGGCTGCATTGATGGGCACAGGTAGGCTGCTTTGATGGGCACAGGTAGGCTGCTTTGATAGGGACAGGTAGGCTGCCTTGTTGGGCACAGGTAGGCTGCATTGATGGACACAGGTAGGCTGCATTGATGGACACAGGTAGGCTGCATTGTGGGGCACAGGTAGGCTGATTTGTTGGACACAGGTAGGTTTCATTGTTGGGCACAGGTAGGCTGCATTGTTGGGCACAGGTGAAGCAGCATTGATGGACACAGGTAGGCTGCATTGTTGGGCACAGGTGAAGCAGCATTGATGGACACAGGTAGGCTGCATTGTTGGGCACAGGTGAAGTGGCATTGATGGACACAGGTAAGCTGCATTGATGGACACAGGTAGGTTGCATTGGTGGACACAGGTAGGCTGCATTGTTGGGCACAGGTGAAGCGGCATTGGTGGACGCAGGTAGGCTGCATTGTTGGGCACAGGTGAAGTGGCATTGATGGACACTGGTAGGCTGCATTGTTGGGCACAGGTAAAGCGGCATTGATTGACAAATGTAGGCTGCATTGTTGGGCACAGGTGAAGCGGCATTGATGGACACTGGTAGGCTGCATTGATGGACACAGGTAGGCTGCATTGTTGGGCACAGGTGAAGCGACATTGATGGACACTGGTAGGCTGCATTGATGGACACAGGTAGGCTGCATTGATGGACACTGGTAGGCTGCATTGTTGGGCACAGGTAAAGTGGCATTGAGGAGCACAGGTGAGGCTGCACTGATCTGCAATTGGGCACTGATAAAGTTGTTGTTAAAATTTAAAGTATGACAGAGGAAAACCCGACTTTTCCACCCGTCTGCGGATCAGATGAAAACGGACTCTATGGTCCGTCTTCATCCAATCCCCCATAGAGGAGAGCGGCGCTCTGACAGGTCGGTCCCTGCACAGTGTTCAGAGACAGACCTGTCATCTGCCTGCTCAGCGGGGATCGACGGAGCGATCCCTCGCTGAGCAAAGTGGAGCCCGTACACGGACATGTCCGTGTGAAAGGGTCCTTAGGCCCCTTTTCACACAGGCGGATAGAATTCAGCTTTTAGCTGCGGATAGATGAAGTTATCTACCGCACCTAAACTCACACAATGTTTTCCTATTGCCCCATTCACACACTGCATTTAGCAACGGTTTCGTTACATGGGGTTTTGTGCGGTTAAAAAAAATTAATTTGACTGCGTCCAGGACTGATTTAGCGCAGCTATCTGCACATAACAGCAGGTAATCATGGTGTACTATTTCTTCTGCAGATAGCAGTGGCAACGAGGAAAGAAAAACAACAGGAAGCACCAAGAATGTTCCACCGCAGCTAAACGCAGCCGCACGTAAACTCTGCTAATCGCAATGTACAATGCAAGTGATCGCTGTGCCTGGAGTCTTGGAATTCTAAAATAACAAAACATGCTTTTAACAGCGGCAGATCAGCCGCCCATGTGAAAGAGGCCTTAAGGCTTGGCTAGTAGCTCAGAACTTGAAATTTTGAGCCCTGCCAAATACACAATCCTTCACCCACAGTTTATCCAGAGGATGGCGAAAAACCCCAGCAAAGCATATAATTTAGCCAATAAGGCAGAAGTAGCCTGCTAATTGTGCATCAAAATTTACCTTACACTGACATTTCAGGCTCATCCCTAAATTAGATGTGGCGGTGCTCCCTTTGATCTATTACATGTAGACTAGTTTTGGGTATTTAGCATTTATAAAGTACATACACCTACACCTATGTGCAAGAAAGCTGAACAACAGACACATTATAAAAGGTGATAAGATTCAATTGTTAAGTGCTTATATAGATTTACATCAAAGAGCAAAACTGTATGGAAAGCTTAAACAAAGTAATGATACCATAACAGCCAAAAATATGCATGTCTATGAAACATGAGCTTGCAAGTCTGTGGAATTGCATTTTAGATCAAACTTGTCTGTAGGCAAAAATGTAACATCCTGATTTATGTAACACCAAGAATGTTATCAGTGTTGTGTGGTTTACATTTTTGTGGAAAGATCATACACAAAAACTTGAACATTATAAAAGCATAGGGCAAGTTATTAAACTTAACTGTTTAGGCATTGAATATTAAAATAATAAAATATTACATAAACTGACAGTAAAAATGTTGAAACAAAAATAAACTGTAAAAAAAGAAAACCTATAATATATATACATACCTGCTTTATTGGTGAACATGGGCACCTGTCAGTGGCTGTTTGCAGACTTCCATTCATCTCTAATGCCACAAACACATGACCGGACTTTACGGCATACTTGGTTCGGCAGACCGGAGTCCGTCTGACAATTCGATCATGTGTGGGCTCCAGCGGACTTTTTTTCCCCATAAATTTGACGGACCTAGAAATGAAACATGTTTCAAATCTTTTCGACGGACTTGAGTCCAGTTCGTCTGTATGCTAGTCCAACGGACAAAAACCGAAGCTAGGGCAGCTAATGGCTACTGGCTATGAACTTCCTTGTTTCGTACGTCATCAAGTACAAATCCGTTGGACTTTGGCTGATCGTGTGTAGGCAAGTCCGTTCATTCGGAAAGTCCATCGTAAAGTCCGTCGAAAAGTCTGCAGGACAAAGTCTGCCGTAAAGTCCGCTCGTGTGTACGCGGCATAAGATACAGCATGTACACAGCATGTTGGCATAGGCACAAAATGGCATTCTTGGTCTCAGATTTTCATGGCCATGTTGAGTACCCCTACATATTACATTCAAGATTATCATCTAATTCATATTAATATGCCCCCAAAAGTTATATAGTTTTCACCTTCTGTGCCATGTGCTCTTCAGGCACCTAAAGATGCTGCAACCCCCACAAACCATTTCTGATAACTAATTACTATTACTAAAAATAAATTAGTAATACCGTTTTAACAAACCACTTTTACACTATGCCTTTTTTTTTTTTTTCAAATATCAAGTTTATTTCAACTCCAAACAGGGGTGGGGCCCCGATACAGAAACATAAATAAAGAGCACTCTGACATGGTCGTTATACAGAGTTGAAACAGTACAGAGTATAATACAGTACACTTTTAGATTTGAAACTTCCTAGTACATGTATACTTTAGATGAACAATAAAGAGACCCACGGCAAAGTGTTGGTATCTACAGTTCCGGGGTATTCCCCACCCAACTTTTTCCATATTTTCTAAAGAAAGATGGGGACCGAAGTCCCTAGACCAGAGTTAAGGTGGGAAAGGTAGAGGGGGTAGGTTTAGGGAGAGAAGGAGAAGTAATAGAGAATTAATGGGAAGTGGGAGAAGAGGAAGGGAAGAAGGAGACGGAGAGAAGGAGACAGAGACATGGCGGTAGTTAAGCCAGTATACCGGGCTCTACGGGATCCACTCAGTACATATAGGGAAGGAGTTATGTGCTAAGTAAGCGTTGTCCTTCTTCGGAATAAATAAATGCGTTCCAGATGTCCCAAGTTTTTTTAAAGGCTTCTTGTTTATGTTGAGCAGTGAGGATCAGGTCCTCCATATGTTTTATATCCTCTACTCTCCGCAGCCACAAGGAGAGGGCTGGTGGGGAGGATTGTTTCCAGCAAAGTGGAATGCACGCCTTCGCAGCATTGAGCAGATGACGCGTGAGAGATTTCTTGTATCTCTTGATGGGGATCGAGGAAAGGTGTAGAAGAAAGAACGCGGCCTCGTCTGGGATATTATACTCTGTACATTTTTGTGTTATCCGTCTGACTTCACCCCAGAAGTCCTTCAACTTCGGGCATGACCAGAAAATGTGTATCAAGGTTCCCTCCTCCTCAGCACAGCGCCAGCACTGGCCCGAGGAGGTGGGAAAGCATTTCTGTAGTCTGGAGGGGGTCAGATACCAACGGGTGAGGAGCTTGAAATTCGTTTCCTGAATTTTAGTGCAAAGCGAGGACTTAAGGGCAAGTGTGAGTATGCGTTGTCGCTGTGTAATTGAAAACGAGCAGTTCAGGTCTCTTTCCCATCTAGTTAAGTAAGAAGGTGGGGGTTGTTCGTTCGGTGAGATTAATAGTGAGTAGGTTTGGGATAGGATATGGGCCAATGGGCCCTCTTCTAGACAGAGCTCCTCGAACGTAGTTAGTTGGCGGACGAACGTTTGTGTTTTTGGGAGGGAGTGGAGGAAGTGGTGCAGTTGGGCTGCTTTCCAGAAACATAGATGGTAGTCACCGGTCGGGTTGGTTAAGTCCTGTATGGAAGGCCAATGTCCCTCTACAATAAATTTGGCAGCGTGGTCTCTACCCGAGTCTCTAAGGTTGTTGTAGTCCACTGTGTGTAATCCCGGAGTGAAATTTGGATGGCCAAGAATGGGGAGTAGGGGCGAGTTTTTTGTTGTGAGGGAGGTCTGTATGGCTGTTTGGTAGCTATGTCTCAAAGTGGTGCCTATCAAGGGATGAGACCTCAATTTAGGTGGGAGGGCATCAAAACACCACAGTGCACTCTTTAAAGGTATCAGTGTTTGGTTCTGTTCCAGTAGGACCCAGAGTTTAAATGCTTTATTTCTCCTCCAGTCCAGTATTCGTCCTAGATGAGAGGCCCGATAGTACTGGCGAATATCAGGTAGAGCTATTCCTCCCTCTCTTTTGGGGAGCGTGAGCTGTGAGTGTTTTAAGCGGGGCTTCTTATGAGCCCAGATAAACCTGGTGAAGAGGGATTGGACCTGTTTGAAGAATGAGGATGGGATATTAATTGGTAGTGCTTGGATCAGATAAGTAAATTTAGGTAGAACGCACATTTTCAGAAGATTACATCTCCCAAACCAAGAGTGGTAGCCCGCGTTCCACTTTTCTAGTAAAATCCGGGTTTTAATCAGCAAGGGTGGGAAGTTCAGGCCAAACGTACGTGACAAGTCAGAAGGAATTTTTGTACCTAGATACGTTAGGGCTGTATCCGTCCACCTAAAATTGAAATTAGACTGTAAGTCCCTTAGTGTCATGGGGGGTATAGAGATGCCCATTGCTTCTGACTTTGTAAAGTTTATCTTTAAATGGGATATGGCTCCATAAGTTTTGAATTCTTGCATGAGATTTGGCAGAGATATTCTGGGGTTAGTTAGGGAGAATAGTAAGTCATCAGCATATGCTGAGATTTTGCAGTGGGAGTTACCTATTTGGAGTCCTGTTATGTCTGGGTTTGCTCTAATAGTGCATAAAAAGGGTTCCAGGGATAGGGCAAATAGAAGGGGGGAAAGGGGGCAACCCTGTCTAGTGCCATTGGCAATAGAAAAGGTGTTTGATAACACACCATTAACTTTTACTTGGGCGGAGGGATTAGAATAAATATTTTGGATCCACTTCAACATCTTGTTTCCTAGGCCAATATGACGGAGAACCGAGAACATGTAGGTCCAGTTCACTCTATCAAAGGCCTTTTCGGCGTCGGTGTTTACAAATATGCAGGGGGTCTTGCTATCATTTGCTACGTGGATAAGATTGAGGGCCTTAATGGTGTTGTCTCTTGCCTCTCTGGAGGGTATAAACCCAACCTGGTCTAAGTGTATTAGGTTTTGGAGATGTTGTGCTAGTCTGGTGGCAATTATCTTGGAAAATAGCTTTAGATCCAAATTTAAGAGGGAAATAGGTCTATAGCTGCCGCACGTGCTCGGGTCTTTCCCATCTTTATAGATCAAAGAGATATGGGCTTTTAAAGTCTCACTCGGGAATTTAGCATCTTCTCCCAGGGCATTAAAGAAGGCTACTAGTCGTGGGCCTAAAATGGGGAGAAAGGTTTTATAGTATTGGGCAGTGAAACCATCAGGTCCTGGGGCCTTACCTAGTTTCAGAGATTTCACTGCTGACTGGAGTTCTTCTAAAGTTATTGGTTCGTCTAAAATCTCCTGGGTTTCAGTCGGGAGAGATGGGAGCTGTGAGTCAGATATGTATTTATCTATATTTGCTCGTTCGATGAGGGAGCTGGGTAGATTATATAAGCTTGAGTAGAAGTCTCCGAATTCTTTGGATATTTGCTGTGGGGTAGAGGCTCTTTGGCCATCGGGGCTAATTATTTGTGGAATGTAAGTAGCTGATTTAAGATCTTGCACAGATCTGGCCAGCAGTTTTCCACACTTGTCTCCCGATTCGTAGGATAGTTTGCGGCAGAACTGGAGGGCCGCTTTTGCTTTGTAGCGTAAAAGGTCTGTTATTTGTGTACGTAGTGTCATCAACTGCACCTCCAGGTCTCTAGTGGGGGTTTGTTTGTGTTGCATTTCTACTGAGGCCAGAGTTGTAAGTAATTTAGTTATTTGCGCATTTCTTTTTCTCTTTATGGACGCCCCATGTTTAATTAGAACCCCTCGCAGGACACATTTGTGAGCCTCCCACAATATTCCGGGATCGCATCCCTGGGTATCATTCTCCCGGAAGTAGAGATCAAGCTCTTTAGTTACATCCTCCAGAACCTCGGGAGTTTGAAGAAGACTCTCGTTCAGACGCCAAAACAGGGATCTGGGCGAAGGTCGGTCTGTGAGGGTATATGTGAGAGAAATGGGAGCGTGATCGGACCATGTGATCTGACCTATTGATGAGGAGCTCACAAGGTGCAACTGGTCATGGGGTATCAAAAAAAGATCAATTCTGGAATATACCTTGTGTGGGGGAGAGAAGAAGGAGTAGTCCTTCTCCCTTGGATGCTGGAGACGCCACACATCGGTTAGCTGAACACTAAGTAAAGTCTGCATTATTCGTTTTCTGGCGGCAGGGGAGAAAGAGGAATTACCAGAAGACGTGTCTATTGAAGGGGTCAGAGGGACATTTAGGTCTCCTCCCATGAGTAGTTGGCCTTGTTTATATTGTGACAGTTTTTCTATTGTGCGTTTAAGGAATCTGTCCTGATGTTCATTCGGGGCGTACAGTGTGGCCAATGTGAACTGATTCCCCGCAATTAGGCCCTTTACAAATAGAAAGCGCCCCTCGGGGTCTGCTAGCATCTCTTGAAATTCCCATGGTAGTTTGCTGGATATTAGTATGGAAACCCCTCTAGATTTAGATTGGGAGTTGGTTGAGTGGTAAACACGAGAGAAAAATCTGTTTTGTAATATGGGGGATTTATCTGTTTTAAAATGGGTCTCCTGGATGAAGGCGATGTCAGTCCGCGACCTTTTAAAGTCACAAAGTAACATACGCCTCTTCTCCGGGGTGTTCAAGCCCCTGGCGTTAATAGAGGTCACAATGAGAGAATCTACCGCCATGTCTGAGCGAAAGAAAGAAGGGGGGGTAGACTAGAGATGAAGGGGGGGTGACCTAGAAGGAGGGGGGGAAAGATAAGGAGAAACCTAGATCAGAAGATGGGAGGAATAATTAGCAAGTTTTTAAACACACTAATAGACTCTATGTAGAGTATCTAAATCAATAGTACTACAGTACTAGGGCGCTCACCAGTGCTACCTGGTAATCGAGCGCAGGCCTAATTGGGGTTGTGGAAAGAGATAGCCAGGATTGAACTCACTGACTTCCCCTCTTCTTACAAAAAACCCGCTATAGATTTGTATATGTCAATGTTGCAATGAGAACGGCTATTTGTACCTGGTCATATAGATACAGCATGGCTAAAACACGTAACAGCAACTGCTTAGTAAACAGGTATATATCCTTTTGCAATCTGTGTGGAACACATAGTGCGCCAACCCAAGCACGACAATAATTGAAAACAAAGTAAGAAAGATTGTTTCTATAATGTCTACAAGGGGAAACGGGGAGAGCAGCCTCCGGACCCAAGAAAAGGAAAAAAAAAATACACAAAAGAAAATGTAAAAGAAAGGGGGGTCCGGAAACCATACTTAGCTAGAGGCCGCTTCCCCAGGTCCCCATGTGCATTTCTCAGATACCTCCCTCTGCGGTAGTAAGTCTCCCGGTGCTAAAAGCATCAGAGCTAGTGTTCCTTTCTGCAGTCGTGCCATTTCAATACAGATTGGGAGTTTGTGCTGTGGGAGCGGTCATCATCCCATCGGAGTTTATGGGGCAAGCTTAAGCTTGAGGGATCACGTGGCATATTCTCAACTCCGTAGTGGGCGGAGTCCCTTGCAGGTACAGGACGGTAGGGCTGTAGATGCAGAACGTGTGACCTTCAGCTCGGGAGGGAGTTTGCTTCCTTAGCGTCTCCTATAGTTCTGACATATCTAATCCAAACCGAACATAGGTGTTGTAATGTTCCTGTCTCCTCTATCCGGGATTTATATCACAGTGTGGTTATGTCTCAAGGAATAAAAGGTCTCTTATATTCAGGTGGATCAGATTTAAATGTCTGTCAGTCAGTGAGCATGTAGGCATCTGTTATGTACACATAGGGAGGATCAGTCAATAGGTCAACAACAACAGGAATGGAATTAACATGTCATGCTCAGGTAACAGATTGGTCTGGTATGGTATGGAGCAGCTGCATCATGACTCACGTGTGCCCTCGTTGGAGGGTGCCCTGGACCTCCTTCTGGAGCGTTGTTGGCGGAGCGGTTGAAATCGATGAGCAGTGGATCCAGATCTGCCTGTGGGGCGCGGAACAAGGGTCAGCCAATTAGGGACGATGATCGGTTCTGATCCCAAGAAGGAAAAGAGAGCTGGCAAGTCCGCTGGAGTGCGCAGGGTAAAGGATGCTGTGGTATTCCGGAAAGTCACCGCCAGTGGGTAACCCCAGCGGTATGTGCATCCCTGTCTCCTTGCTAGCTCCAAGACAGGTTTGAGCATAGCTCGTCTCAGTAACGTGGCTCTGGAGAGATCCGGAAGGATCTTGATCTCGGCGCCGTCAAACATTACCTCCCCTTGTTCCCAAGCTCTGCGGAGTATGAGATCCTTCTGGGTGTATCGGTGTACCCTACAAAGCACATCTCGAGGTCTGTCTGGGTCCGTGGATCTTGGGCCGAGCGTCCTGTGTACGCGGTCCAGCTCGATGGATGGTGGCGGTGTGTCTAGGATCCCCTGAAAGATGGCCGTCACTGTTGCTTCCAAGTCCTCAGTTCCAGTGGCCTCCGGAAGACCCCTCAGCCGCAAATTATTGCGGCGGCTGCGGTCCTCCAAGTCCTCGAGGTGGAGCTGTAAATCAACCGCCGCGGAAGCCTGGGTCTCCTGTGAGCGCTCTAGGTCAGACACCCGTTGCGCGAGGGCACTAACCGAGCTTTCTCCTGCGTTGACGCGGTCTGCGATCGTCTGCATCTCCTCTCGGATCTCCTGTATGTCCCTGGTATGGGCCTCCTCCACCCGCTGGATAAGGGCCTCAATATCAGATTTGGATGGTAGGGCCTCAAAATCAGCCTTAGTGGGGAGTGCCTGTAGGATGGCGCGGATATCATCCGGTATGTCCCTGCTATACCTCGTCGGGTTCGCCATACCTGTATGAGGATCTCTTGTGGGTTCCAGGAGACACTCCGAGCCGCCGAGCGAGGATGAGGGTGTAGATGTTGGCGGTATAGTAAATTCTGCTGGGCAATGTGCACGTGGTGCCGATACAATGGCGCCCGGTGAGCTCCTCTGGGAGTCCGGGAAATAGCTCCGTATACTGCTCCGTGGGGTGGAATTCCGGGTGCCACTAACCGAAGCTCTCGTCCTGTATTTCTTGCAGGTTGGCATGCCGCATTGATCGAGAGTTTAGCCGTCTTTTTGTGCGGGCAGGGAAGGGGGTAGCCAGGAGCTCTCTAGAAATGCTTCCTCACACGGCCATCGCTAAGCCACGCCCCCTACACTATGCCTTTTACAATGTTTGTTCAGATCAAAAATAACCATACTAAGCCCTAACTCACTTATCTCCCCCTTATGTTTCTGTAGTCTATGAATATATATATATACACACACATATATATATATATATATATATACCTGATAGGACTGCGTAGCTATTAAACTCTGAGAGAGCCCCTGCCCCACCATTCCCTTTTTTTTCCTCACCTGTCAAGGACCGAACATGCATCCCTTACCAACATTCGCCCCAGCCAGGTTCTAGCCTCTCCTGGGTGGAAGTCCTATCCTGTACAGCCTCTAAATGAGCTTAACGGAAGGAACCCCACTCTGATGGTCTCAGGGGTATGTTATTATGCATTACAAACCTTAAATAGGTTTATGGATGGCAGCGGTCTCCAGCTCCTCTCAGTGCACCTGTGGGTAACTTCCCCTCCTCTCTGTCTCCATAGCTCCAGCTTGTGTCTCCCCTCCGCTCTCTGTGCTTAGCGCCGAGCGTCTCAGCTCCTCGCATCTCAGCTCCTCGCGCATGTGCAGACAGCGGTATCTCGTCAGGGCATCCCACTTTCCAGCTTCCAAATTGGCGTCGGATGCCTCGGAGCGCTACTGCGCATGCGCGAGCGTGACGTCATAACCGCCGCGACTGCGGCAAGTTTAAAAAACGCTGTAATGTCAGTATTTCTTACTTGTCTCTTCTCTCCTGAGCCTGTAGGGAGGAATTTTGACCGGATTTCTTTTGCTACACTACCCAGCTGTACTACCCTGTCTCTCTCTTACTATCTCCACGCCCAGGTAAGCTCTCTGGCTTCTTTTTTTTTTGCTTGCTCACTAACTGCTATCCCATGCATGCTAAGCCACCTATATGTTATAGGTTGATTCATCACCTTTCATGGAGGCCGCTGCCCCGGTAGACCATCGCCAGCCTACTAGGTAAGAGGGGATGATGGGTAAGTATGAAGAAAGGAAAAAGAGAGACTTCACTAATGCTGTTTAAATTGAACAGCCCCACCAGGTCTTCCAGATCACCATATTCAAGACGAGGGGAGCCTTCAAGAAGGAGCCGCTCAAGCCACAGGCAGAGTCGCTCAGAGCGCGGCAGAAGTCGCTCAAGTCGCAGAAGCCGCTCAAGTCGCAGGAGGAGCAGATCAAGTCACAGGAGAAGCCGATCAAGATCAAGGCATAGTCACTCCCACCACAAGAAATCCCCTGCGCACAGGAAATCTCCTGTCACCCAGCCTTACCGTCCACCCGGGAACTCCTGCTGGATTTGCAGTGCTACGGCACTTCCAGACAAACTAGCCTGTCGCACGTGCTTCATTGAGGCAACTAAAGACAGAGAAACAGAGACAAGGGAACCAAACGAACCATCCCCACAAGTCGCAGAGCCAGAGGCCAGCAGACCCATACAAAATACCTCATCCACTGCTCCATCATCATCAAAGACGTCAGACCCTCTCTCTGACATTGATGATCTAGAGGCATCCACCGGCTTTGACTTTTCACTAATCGATCCATTCGTGAAGTCAGTAAAGGAGGCGATCGACTGGGTGGAGGAAAAAGAAACTCCTTAAAAAGTGAGGAAATACTTTCCAAATCTTAAAATAGACCCAGAGAACTTCCCGTTCATTGACGAACTTGAGGATCTAATTAAGGATGAGTGGCAAAAGCCAGAGAAAAAAAACGGCCTCAGCAACAGATTAGCAAAGCTCTAGCCACTTAAAGAGCCTAACGTCAACCCACTAATATCTCCTCCAGTGGTTGACTCCTCTCTGATGCGCCTCGCTAGGTATGTAACACTCCCAATAGAGGATGCAGTCACATTCAAAGATGTCCTGGATAGAAAGATCGATCTGGATCTTAAGAGAACCTACCTCTCGGCGGGTGGCGCTTGCAGACCAGCAATAGCACTGGCTGCTGTCGACAAGGCTATCTCAGGCTGGTCTACGATGGCCGAAAAGCTGGTGTCAGAAGGAGTGGAACAAGAGAAAGTTATCTCAGCCCTCCAAGAACTTAGTCTCGCAGGCGACTTTGTCGCAGAAGCCTCTGTGGATATAATTAAAACCACTTCAAGAGCAATGTTAAGCTCAGTAATGGCCAGAAGGGCGCTTTGGTTAAAACCCTGGTCGGCAGATCCCTCCTCAAAGTCCAACTGGTGTAAAATACCCTTTGATGGTGTAAATCTTTTTGGAGAAAAACTGGACTCGGCCATCTCTAAAGTCACCAGAGGGAAATCGGGACTCATTCCTTCAGATAGGAGGCCCAGACAGCAGAGACCACCGGTTTCTAGAAGAAATCTACCAGATAAATACAGGGAGGCAAGATCCTACAGGCCTGGGAAAGAGTATAGGAGGAACTGGAAGAATCCCCAGTCATCATTCCTCAAGCTCCAAAAGTCTAAGACCCCTACCACAGGGGAACAAAAGTCTTTTTGAAGGTGCGTCCGCCCAACCAGCTATAGTGGGGGCCAGACTCATGAGATACAAGCAGGTCTGGGCGGATACAATAAAGGACCCATGGACGATAGACACTGTCCAGTTCGGGCACAAATGGAAATTTAAGGCACGGGCTCCAAGAGACCAATTCTCTGTAACCAGATTACCTGCATCTCGGGAAAAAAGGACGCTACTAACAAGATACGTCCAAGACCTGTTACAGAAGGAAGCCATAGTGGAAGTTCCAATATCCCAAAGGTCAACGGGATTCTACTCCCCGTTGTTTCTGGTGAAGAAAAAAACAGGGGATCTCCGCCCTGTTCTAGACCTAAAGAATCTCAATCGCTCAATCTTAGTCGAGAAATTCAAAATGGAGAGCCTCCAGTCAATTCTTCGGGCCATGAATATTGGGGATTGGATGCTTTCCGTCGATTTACAAGACGCCTATCTGCACGTCCCCATTCACATCTCATTTCAAAAGTTTCTCCGCTTTGCGGTAGGTCTTCATCATTTTCAATTCCGAAGTCTCCCGTTTGGGATCTCCACCGCTCCAAGGACATTCACAAAAATCTTACTGCCAGTAATAGCCTTACTAAGAGAACAAGGATTGAGAGTCCATCATTACCTGGACGACATCCTTTTGCTAGCAGACAATCAGGATTCCCTTCTACTGCATCGATCAATTCTGATTACCACCCTTCAAAACTTCGGCTGGATCATAAACTGGGGGTAAAGCAATCTGCAGCCCACTCAGAGAATGATATTCCTGGGAGCGGAACTAGACACCCGTCTTAACACGATAGAACTTCCGCGGGAAAAAATTCCCAGTCTCAGAAGGCAAGAAAGTTATTAGTTTCTACCACACTACCAGCCCGGGAGTACCTCAGCATACTGGGGTCATTCTCAGCAACCATCCCAATAGTACAATGGGCCCAATGGAACACCAGACCCCTGCAAGCATCACTGTTAAGACAATGGAAGGGGGTGTCATTGTCTCAGCCAATCATAATCCAGAAAGAAGTAAAACAATCACTCTGGTGGTGGACCAGATTGAACAATCTGAAGATATGCAGGCATATAGTCCCTCTTCCTCAAGAAGTAATCACTTCAGACGCCAGCCTGAAGGGCTGGGGGACACATTACCGCCATCACGCAGTCCAGGGCCTTTGGACATTCAGAACACAGAACGTGGTTTCAAATATATTGGAGATGAAAGCAGCATTCCAAGCTCTGTTAGCCTTCAGCCCCCTACTCAGGGGGAAAGAAGTCCTGCTAAAATTGGACAACAGGGTGGCAGTTGCCTATATCAACAGGCAGGGGGGCACCAGGAGTCGCTCCATGATGCAGGAAGTCCGTCCAGTCTTCGAGTGGGCACAGCTGAACCTGTCGGGATTAACGGCAATGTATGTCCCAGGAGTCCAAAATCAACTAGCCGACTCTCTAATGCCGCGTACACACGGTCGGACTTTTCAGCTACAAAAGTCGGACAGCCTGTCCGACATACTTCCGGCGTACCTTCGGCGGACTTGCGGCAGACTTTCTTACGAACGGACTTGCCTACACACGACCACACAAAAGTACGACAGCTTAGTACGCGGTGACGTACACCAAGTCCGACGAGACTATAAAACGGAAGTTCAATAGCCCGTACGACACCCTTTGGGCTCCTTCTGCTAATCTCGTGTTTATCTCGTGTTAGTAGAAGTTTGGTGAGAGACGATTCGCGCTTGTGAGACTCGTATTTTTCAGTTCATTTTAACTGTTGTTCAGTCTGTGCTTGTGAGGTTTGTATCTGCTTTTCAGTGCGTTTGGTCAGTTGGCATTGAGAAATCTTTGTTTTATTGGCCGCTCGTTCCTGATTTTCAGGTCGTTCTTCACAGGCCTTGCTGTTCTTCAGTGCGTTCTGTTTAGTGCGTTCTGACCAGCCGACCGTTTTGAAACCATGTTACCTGTACGTACTCGTCGTCGAGCTCGTGCATTGTATGTGTTTGGTGCTGTAGTTTATTCTTCAGCCCAAGACCAGTCCATGAACAGGGCGAGGAGGAGTTCATGGACCAAGAATTGGTTGCTCCAGCGTGACCAGTTCTGTCACATGCCATTGCTCCGTGAGATCCGTGAGAATAATCCTGAGGATTTCAGGAACTTTCTCCGGATGACGGACCCCGTTTTTGACCGTTTGGTGGCTTTGCTGACCCCCTATATCAGCAGGCAGGATACCTGCATGAGGCAAGTCATCACTCCGGAGCAGAGGCTGGTCGCTACCTTGCGGTATTTGGCCACAGGGAGAAGCCTGCAGGACCTTAAGTTCTCGACAGGCATCTCCCCCCAGGCTCTGGGGATCATTATCCCAGAGACCTGTTCTGCCATCATCCAGGTCCTGCAGAAGGACTATATTAAGGTAAGATATTTTGCTTTTATTAGCATCACATGTTCTTTTATGTAATCTTTGATAATGTAATGTATTTCTTGCTTCAAACACTACTTACCATCATTGCAATATAGTGTGAATGTCCCCTTTTTAACCTCACACATGCTGGATTTTTTTCCTGTTATTTTTTGTCATGCATGTATATTTTCCTTCAATAACCTCCCCAGCATGCAGTGATGGCAACATATCCACCTAGTCTACTCATTTTGAATGTATTTTGTTTGAGTGTATTTAGTGTGCTGCTAATTAGCAATTAGCTAGATTTCACAACCCCCCCCCACCTAAACTCACTCCAAATAGTGTGCTGCTAATTAGCAATTAGCTAGATTTCACAACCCCCCCCACCTAAACTCACTCCAAATAGTGTGCTGCTAATTAGCAATTAGCTAGATTTCACAACCCCCCCCCCCACCTAAACTCACTCCAAATAGTGTGCTGCTAATTAGCAATTAGCTAGATTTCACAACCCCCCCCCCCCCACCTAAACTCACTCCAAATAGTGTGCTGCTAATTAGCAATTAGCTAGATTTCACAACCCCCCCCCCACCTAAACTCACTCCAAATAGTGTGCTGCTAATTAGCAATTAGCTAGATTTCACAACCCCCCCCCCACCTAAACTCACTCCAAATAGTGTGCTGCTAATTAGCAATTAGCTAGATTTCACAACCCCCCCCCACCCTCGTAAAAATTTGCTTGAATGTTCTGTGGTGTTGATTTGTCTAAAGCAAATATATGTTGCACTTTGCAAAATGCATGTGCACTCTACAAGTGCATTTGTTCCAGTGCTTTAGTAAATGAGCAGAAGCTCTGCTGATTTCCATCATCAAATCATATGCAAGCCTCAAAGTGTTTTCATTAATTGCCCTTGCATGTGATTGTGTACTCCTTGCAACATGAATGCCTTTTTACATTACCTCATTTACTGTAAGCTGGTTAGCAACTGCAACTGCAGAGTGCGACAACTGCAGTCTTGTAGCCTTTTTAGTCCCTAAATTCCTGCGTGTCCTAAAAGTAATCTATTTTACGGATTTCACAACCCCCTAAAATGTAATCAATGTTCCATCAGAGGGGGTGAGCAATCTGATAAGTGTGCCTTTCCATATTAGTTTTTCCTGAAGAATTAAATTATTTAATGTTATACTGATGCTGGGGAATAATGTTTTTAATTGTCTAATTTTATTGCAATGTTAGCTTCCAAATTAATTGATTTTGGTTTTCTTGTTTGATTCCCCAGTTTCCTTCAACGCCACAGGAATGGCAGACTGTGGCATCCCATTTTGCCAGCCGTTGGGACTTTCCCAATTGTGGAGGGGCTATAGATGGGAAACATGTCCACATTGTGCCACCACCCCATTCGGGGTCATACTATTTCAATTATAAAGGGTTCCACAGTATTGTTTTAATGGCGGTGGTGTCGGCACACTATGAATTTTTATATGTGGACGTGGGGAAGAATGGCCGGATGTCGGATGGAGGAGTATTTGCCCAGACGGAGTTCTGCCAGCGTCTCCAGAGTGGTGGCCTGGTATTGCCACCTGATGCGGATAATGTGGAAGGACTCCCCTTTGTCTTCATTGCCGATGAAGCCTTCGCTCTGAGCAAGCACCTCATGAGGCCATTCCCCCAAAGAACCCTCACCCCGGAGAGGAGGGTTTTTAATTTCCGGCTGGCCAGAGCTAGAAGAGTGGTTGAGAATGCGTTTGGAATTCTGGCCAGCCGGTTCCGCCTGTTTCAAACAGCCATTAATTTGGCGGAATACAAACTTAATTTTATCATTTTATCGTGCTGCATTCTGCACAACTTTTTAAACAAACATTCTCAGAATTATATAGGCACAGTTGGGCCTGAGGCCGGACTTATAGATGACAACCTTACGGGCCTGGATAATGTCCGTACTGGCTTGGCCCCCCAAAGTGCCCGTCAAGTTAGACAGCAATATGTTAATTATTTTATGGGTAGGGGGGCCATTGCAATGGGCCATGATATTTAATTTTTTACAATAAAAAAAATATGGATGAAATCTTGAATTATATTTATTGCTTGCCTTTCTTTTGGGCTTTCTCCTAGGTTATGGTCGAGCAGTTGTAGTGCCAACTGTATTTTCATTTTAAATGTCTAAATAAAAGCTCCATTGCCACTGTAAACAACTTTTTGACAATTATAACCAAACTGATACTGAGCATTGAAATAACAAACCACACATTTATTTAATTCCTATAAGGAGATGTTTTTATTAATGGTTGTTATGCATTCAGTTCTGCATTTAGTATAAAATGTTCATAGACAAATATATAATGATATCTTAATAATTTCGAAAAATATAATTATATTTAAATATTTATACATAATCCACAAAAAAATATTTTTGGCTTTTTGATTTTCGCAAACAGGCTTTTTTTTTTTTTTGGTTTTTTTTTTTTTTTTAAATCAAGTTTTTTACTTTTTTGCGTTTTTTAAAATCAAGTTTTTCATTTTATTTTTTTTTTTTTTTTCAAATAAAGTTTTTTTTTTATTTTGGTTTTAAAATCAATTTTTTTTTTTTTTTTTTTTTAAATCAATTTTTTATTTTTTTTGGTTTTTGAGAAAATCAATATTTTGTTTTTTTTGGTTTTAAAATCAATTTTTTTTTTTTTTGGTTTTAAAATCTTTTTTATTTTTTTTTTGGGTTTTAAAATCAATATTTTTTTTTTTTGGGGTTTTAAAATCAATTTTTTTTTTTTTTGGGTTTTAAAATCTATTTTTTATTTTTTTTTGGGGTTTTAAAATCAATTTTTTTTTGGGGGGTTTTAAAATCAATTTTTAATTTTTTTTTGGGTTTTAAAATCAATTTTTTTTTTTTTTGGGGTTTTAAAATCAATTTTTTTTTTTTGGGTATTAAAATCAATTTTTTTTTTTTTTTTTGGGTTTTAAAATCAATTTTTTTTTTTTTTGGGGGTTTTAAAATCAATTTTTTTTTTTTTTTGTTTTTTTGAAAATCAAGTTTTATTTTTTTGTGGATTTTTTAAATATTTTAGAGAAACAGCCCTCCTTTTTTAAATTAGGTTAAACAGCCATTTATGTTCAGCCAAAAAAATAAAGAGAAGGCCCAGAATGGGGTCAGCAAAACAGGAAATGAAGGACATGATCGATGTTTTGGGGTTTCAAAAAGGGCATTTAGATTCGACCCAAAACATCAATCATGTCCTTCATTTCCTGCTGCATACGATCCAGCCGATTCCGCATTTCATCCATGTCCTTATTCCAGGCCATTATTTGACCAATTAGCCGTTGGGCACTTTCTGAAGTGAAATAGTCACTTTGTGTACCTAAAGTGGAATGAAACCAAAAAATGTATTTAGAAATATGCACACATACATAGTTTACCTTACCATAATAAAGCTGTTGTCTCAGACACTGACCTGGTGGGGTGCCCATGTAGCCTAATTCCTCCACATCCTCGGGGGTGGCACTGTTGCTTGAATCAAGCACAACCAGATCCCCTAAAATAGAGCAGAAAAATTACATTAAACAAAAGGCAGCCATGCATAGATTACCGTAAGCTGGTGTGTCAGACACTCACCTGGTGGGGTGCCCATGTCGCCCACCTCTCCTTCCTCCACCTCCTCAGTGGGGCTTGGGCTGATTTCCCAATCATGCTTGGCTTGGGGTGGACTGTCTTCTTGTTGGCTGAGTGATTTTTCCCCTATGTGAAACAAAAAATTATTAATCTACTTAGCACACAGATATTTTAGTACATAGTCATTTTCTAACATTTGTAGTGAAGTGGTTTGTGTAGAGTTCCTATTTTACCTCAATATTTAAAATTATAAAGACATATCGGATAGATAGATATCTAGATATCAATATCTCAAAATATAGTTAATAATCTTTTGATCTCTCTCTCTCTCTCTCTATATCTGGAACAAAATCTATAAATATCTAACTAAATGTAAATAAAAAAAGATAACTTAAAATATTCCAAAAGAATGTTTTACATTTCTATATCTATCTATCTATATATCTATATCTATATCTATATATTTTTTTATATATATATATATATATATATATATATATATATATATATATATATATATAAAAATATATATATATCTATATATATATATATATATATTTTTAGATATATATATATATATTTATATATATATATATATATATATATTTTTATATATATATTTTTATATATATATATATATATATATATATATATATATATATATATATATATATTATATATATATATATATATTTTATATATATATATATATATATATTTTATATATATATATACTTTATATATATATATATATATATATATATATATATATATATATATATATATATATATATTTAGATAGATCTATCTATAGATATGTAACGAGGTTTTGTAAAAGATCGTTTGAAACGATGAACAAAAATAATCGTATAGGAAGGAAAAGCACATGGAGCAGTATACAAGGTAATAAACACAAGAGAAAAACACAAGTACTTACTTTTTTTAAGCACTTTCCGGATCCGTCTATATTGAGTTTCAGGTCAGACCATCTTTTGCGAAGTTGATCTCGGGAGCGCTGTACCCCAAAAGAAGCCTGCAAAGTGTCCACGACTTTCGCCATTATTTTGGCCTTGCGCAAATTTGGCCGTGCGTACGGCCCATACTTCCCATCATAGTCGTCTTTGTGAAGAATGGCCACCATCTCCACCATTTCTTTAAAACTCATATTGGAGGCCTTAAATCTAGGCCTCACAGATTTTGTGGACGTTCCAGCCTCCGGGCTTTTTCCACTACCTGAGGACATGTCAGGTGTCTCCGCCATTATTTACCCCACTACGCGCCGTAACTAAAAATGGGCGGAGAACATGAGTTAAAATCGAACGTCAGGGGCGGGCGACGCAGGCGGAGTTTCACACATGCGTAGTGTATAAAGAGGGGCCTTGCGCACGTGTCGTACGTACGTTCTGTGCGTAGGTGATAGTGGACCAGGACGTTACAAAACGAAGGTAATTTTAATTTTTTTTTTTGGGGGGTTTTATGGTCATGACTTTGTAGCAAGCGGCCTATATGGCTTGATAGATTGATGAGGCCTACATAGGGAGAAGATGATGAGGGGTTAGCAGAAACCTATAATAAGTGTTTTTGGTCTTGTGACTTTATCTTTTCCAGATATAATGAATCCCCTATTTAAGGATCCAGAGTTCCTTACAGCTTTTATTTCGAAATATCGAGAGATGAGGAATTTGTGGGAGGTGAAACACCCTCAGTATTATGCCAAGCATGTGAGGAAGTCAACGCAGGAGAGACTTCTGTCCTTTGTCCAGGCGACCATCCCGGGAGCAACAATGGAGACAGTGCTCAAGAAAATTGGGGTCTTGAGGAACATGTATAAGAGGGAGCATAGGAAGATCCAGGAATCAAGGAGATCAGGAGCATCAGCAGATGATGTTTATGTACCCAGGCTGTGGTACTACAATCAACTCCGTTTTCTTGATGACCAGAATGAAGCCAGGGCATCACTTTCAACCCTTTCCTCCACCCTTCCCTCCACCCTTCCCTCCACCCTTCCCTCCACCCCAGCAGAGGCTGATGAGGAGCAAGCTGGGTCTTCCATCCTGGATGAACCGGATATGACCATCTGGAGTCAGGTAAATTATTATAACAAATATTTACTGTACTAATATTAATGATGTTAACTGGATGTTATAATTGTCTAAAATAATTTTTCACTCAAAATTGTGTATACATATCAAATGACAGTAGTGGCTAAATATGTTTGGCACCTGCTTGAAATAATTAGGGTGTCTGATTAGACTCTTTTATTAAAGAGATGTATTCACATTGAATTTGCTAGTCATGAGAAGCAAACTGTGTGTCATTGATGAACCCAAAAAAATATACTAAAACTATTGTCCTTTTTTTATACACAGGATGAGTCCATCCAGGAGGAATGTGGGGAAAGTGGCAGGCAGGAGGAGACCGGGCCCATGGACAGCCTGGAGGAGGCCGGATTCACCATCATCCTGGAGGAGGCTGGGCCCAGTGTCAGGCAGGAGGTGGCTGCTCCCAGTGAGGTGGCTGGGCCAAGTGAGGTGGCTGGGCCAAGTGAGGTAGCTGGGCCCAGTAGGAGCCTGACCCAATCCCAAGTGCCTCCCCTCCACCTTCCCAAAAAAAGGGCCAGGAAGGGGATGGTCACACAGGACGCATCCCTGCGCCTCATGCAAGAGGCCACCCGTTTTTTAACGAGCCCCCCCGAAGCGGAAGAATCCTATGGCTGCTACTTAGCCAGCAGGCTTCTTCAGATGGATTGGGAGCAGCGCCTCATTTGTGAGCGACTATTTGGGGAAACAATCCATAAGGGGCTGCAGGGCACGCTAACACAAAACACCCAACTACATGAGGCAGCCCCCCCTCCTCCTCCTCCTCCTCCTCCTCCTCCTCCTGCCACAACTGAAACACCAGAGCCACAGCCTCAAAAGAAGGCTACAGGGAAGGCTGCAGGGAAGGCTGCAGGGCAGCGTGGAGGAAAGGCTGCAGGGAAGAGAAGAAAGTGATGACCTGGGTTCAGTCTGGTCTGACAGAAGACGCAGGCTGTTGTAGGACCACAGTCTGGGGACATCTAGATCATCTGCTGGTGCTGTTGATCTCTGGGATTCTTGGACCAGATTGTGCTCCCTCTTATATGGACTCCGCAAGATCCCAATTTTCTTGTACAACGACTTTTTCCAGCGTTGACTTCCTCTTTATTTTATTTTGACCATGAATAAATGGATCTTTTTTGAGTTTAGCAAAAGACTTTATGTGTTTTCTTTTAAATCATTGATTTTACACACAATGTTAAATTAACAAGGGACAACAATCTCATTGAGTTTGAAAAAAACACACCAAAAATACATTACTAATGTTAATAATGTTCAAGTGGTAAGTCTTGAAAATAAAAAAATCTACATAACCAAAAACGGTGCTTTGGGTTAACTTTATCTAAAAACTAAAAAATAATCACTCGAAGAAAAAAAAATAGAATAATGGGTTCTTTGTGGTAACTTTACAAACCTAAAAAAAAAAAAATATAAGGGAAAAAGTATTATTAGTATGGAAACATTGTTTTTAAAAAGCATACTATATCATTCATGAGATCAAAGAGAAAAAGAATCCAGAAATCAGTTTGGGAGAACTCTTATTATGAACAGCAAAACACCTTCGTTCTTTAGAACATTCGTAAAGAAGAAATAAAATGCGCTGCATTCAACGATCACAGATTTTACAGCGTGATGAATGTGCTACCTACAATACGAACACTAGTTTTACTAGACCGAGTGCTTCCGTTTAGTTTTTGCTTATGAGCATGCGTCGTTTTTTTGTCCGTAGGACTAGCATACAGACGAGCGGACTTCGGGGTCCGTCGTAGTTACGACGTAAAGATTTGAAGCATGTTTCAAATCTAAAGTACGTCGGATTTGAGGCTAAAAAAGTACGTTGAAAGTCCGGAGAAGCCCACACACGATCGGATTACCAGCCAGCTTTAGTCCGTCAGCGTCCGTTGGACTTTTGTAGCTGAAAAGTCCGACCGTGTGTACGCGGCATAAGTCAGACCTTTGTATCAAACAACGAGTGGGCCTTAAGTCACCAAGCCTTTACCCTCATAACCCAAACCTGGGGGATACCGGATATAGACCTGGCAGCAACACCGGTCAACACGAAATGCCAGAGGTATCTAACCAGAATTCCTTTCCCATCGGCAGAAGGCACGGATTGCCTACAGCACGAATGGAACTTCCGTTTGGGGTACATCTTTGCGCCAACGCCACTCATTCCAAGATTCTTACTCAGACTCAAGAGGTAGAAAGCCACAGTGTTAGCAGTCCTCCCATTTTGGCCGAGACGACCATGGTTTACGACGCTCCTCCAATTGAGCACAGCAGAACCACTGACACTCCCAATGACAGCAGATATACTGTCTCAGGGGCAACTCCTTCACCCATTTCCGGAGAGGTTGCATCTAATAGCATGGAGATTGAAAGGACTAGGTTCTTAGTCCAAGGATGCTCCCAGAAAGTGATAGACACTCTTCTTCAGGCCAGAAAATCCACGACCAATAAAACCTATAAAAGGATCTGGGAGAGTTTTCTCTCAATCGCACAACGGCAATCCTGGAACCCGACATCTCCATCAGTTGCTCAGATCCTCGAGTTTCTCCAGCTAGGTCTAGATAAAGGTTTTAGGTCTAGTACCCTGAAGGTACATATATCAGCCCTGTCCGCCATGACAGGAGTAAAAAATGGGCTCAAGAACCTCTTATCATCCAATTTCAGAAGGCCTGCCTAAAGTTGAGGCCACCTAGAAAACCTTCCTTCCCGACATGGGATCTTTCGGTAGTGTTGGAAGCCTTATCCCATGAGCCATTTTTTCCGTTAGAGAATGTTTCCCTGTGGGACCTAACTCTCAAGGTCACTTTCCTAATAGCAATTACATCAGCTAAAATGGTATCGGAAATTCAGGCCTTACAGGCTAAGGAACCATACCTAATGTTCTATCCAGACAAAGTAGTCCTAAAACCATTGGATCGCTTCATCCCGAAGGTGTCATCATCTTTCCACTTTAACCAAGAGCTATGTCTCCCCACCCTCTCCACAGAACAGGGTGATCCACATCCGCTTGATATAAAGACTAATATCCAGGCCTACCTCTTGGCAACCAGCGATCTGAGGAAGACAGAGGACCTACTAGTCATTCCTCATGGGTTTAGAAGAGGACAAGCAGCAACCTCTCGCACCATCGCAGCATGGTTGGTGAAGATCATTAAGAGAGCTTACGCATCTAACAACACACGAGTACCTGAGGGCTTAAGGGCACACTCCACAAGGGCAATGGCGACCTCCTGGGCGGCCTACTGCAGGGTATCAGCCGAAACCATCTGCAAAACAGCCACTTGGTCTTCAAAAACCACCTTTATTTCTCATTATAAAGTGGACTCCGCTAGATTGTCCACGGTAGAATTTGGGAGAGCAATTATTCAGGCTAACTCCTCAATACCTTCTAAATAAAACTTATCTTTTTGCTCATACCCACCCAGTTTGCGAGTTATTCCCCATAGGTGTATGCTGCCATGATGCGGCAGGAAAACGGAAAATTGTATACTCACCTTTCCGTAATTTTCCTTTCCTGTCACATCTCATGGCAGCATACAAATGCCCACCCATCTGAGGTGAGGTATATATATACAGAGAATGCTGGGGCAGGGGCTCTCTCTGAGTTTAATAGCTACGTGGTCCTATCAGGTTGTGGGGGCGGAGCCACAACCCATAGGTGTATGCTGCCATGAGATGCGACAGGAAAGGAAAATTATGGAAAGGTGAGTATACAATTTTCCGTTTTTAAAATAAAACTAATCAAAGTGGAAAAAAAGTTTGTTTAGGAAACTTTTTTTAATATTTTTTTGTGTATAGATTGCAAAGAAAAATATTCCTTTTTGTAAAACAATATCACCAACACAAAAGTTGTGTTTAACCTGAAAAAGCAATATGTGTATTACTTTGTTATCTTACGTAAAACCAAAGTTATTTGCAGAAATGTAAAAATTGATCTGTAAAAATTGATCTGATCCATATACATGTGGGTGGGGTGCACTTCATGTGCGGTAACCCTCCCCTTCATGACATTGTCAAAAAGAGGCGGAGAATGGGTGATCTTAAAATGATCCCCCCCCAAAAAAGTTCTGCGGACGCCCATGTTCCTGTGTGATTTTGATGTGAACCGGCCCTAAATCTATTTCTCAGTATGTTTGGCATTATGTCTTATTGTAGGCTTACATTTTTTAGTAATACAAAATTCCATTTGCTTAAAGCGGAGTTCCGCCGTTTTTTTTTTTTTTTAAAGTCAGCAGCTACAAATACTGCAGCTGCTGACTTTTAAAATATGGACACTTACCTGTCCAGGGCGCCCGCGATGTCAGCACCCGAAGCCGATCTGATCTTTGATAAGGGAATCAGGAAGTGAAGCCTTGCGGCTTCACTTCCTGGTTCCCTACTGCACATGCGTGACTCGCGCTGCGCGTTCCCACTGGTCCCTGCTATCCTCTGGGACCCGTGTGTCTCTCAGAAGACAGTGGGGGGGCGAGAAGTGGCGTAGATACCTGCGGGTGGCACGGGCATCCATGCCCGGAAGTGGGAGCAAAATACCTGTATTAGACAGGTATCTGCTCCCCCCTCCCCCCTGAAAGGTGCCAAATGTGATACCAGAGGGGGGGAGGATTCCGAAAAGCGAAAGTTCCATTTTTGTGTGGAACTCCGCTTTAAGAAAATTGTATACAGTGAAACATGATGTCAAGCATACTGAAAAGTAGAACTTAATTTACATACACTTTCATTCGCATTTGTATTGAGCCTGCTACTTGCTGACCACAATACGTATATATACGTTGCAGTTTGCAAGTGGTTTACAGGAGTTATGACTGAAGCTATCAGTCATAACCTTGGTATCTTTTTTTTCAGCCAGCGGCTGTTTTTTCTCATGAAAGCAATCAGAGAAACTCATTAGCCACTGGATCGCTATCCGAAGTGGTGGGAGGGGATATCCCCCGCCGCCCCCTGGTGTCTCTCGGGGCTTACCGTTTCTGCTGCCTCACCAGCAAAACAAGCAGACGGTGCCGCCAGCTGGTCACAAAGGCAGTCAGACACTAGATCATCTCTGATTGCCTCTATGGCCTTGGAGGACTAGAGCTATGTCATGACATCACTTCTGGTCAAGGTTGGAAGTAAACTATTTTATTTTTAAAAGCATTTTGCTTTTAAAGGTAACGGAGAGATTTGGGGTCTTTTTGATCTCTCCATAAAGAGGACCTGTCAATCTTATTGATATTACAAAGGATCTTTACATTCCTTGTAATAGAAATAAAAGTTATTAAAAAAAATAAAAAATAAAGAAATAAAAGGGACATTGGAAAAATAAAAAATAAAATAAATAGGAAAAAAAAAGTGCTCCCATCCCTCCGTGCTCATGCGCAGAAGCCAACACATACATAAGTCATGCCCCCATATATAAATGATGTTGGCACCACCTCTGTAACATTAAACAGGTAATCTGTAAGCCTAGGTTCACATTGCTTTGGTGTGAGACACCCCATGTAATTTGCACAGAAATTGCAGCACATTCCTGTGCAAATTACATTTGTTATCTCCGGGGTGCGATTTGATCCATGGATTTGTATGGCTCAAATCGCACCGCATTTACACTAAACTGGTGCAGAACCCTTTTTTTGTCAGCACCAGAATTTTATCAATCTGTTGTATTTTGCAAATCAATTGCGAGCTATTATTAATTTAACTTATACTCGGCAATTGGTTCGCATGGATGGGTTGCGATTTAGACGCAGTGCAGAATCCGCAGCGAATGCACTCTGAATTTGCACCGCATATAGTGTGAACCCAGGCTCAAATAGGATTGCCACCTCATCCCTTTAAACCCAAACACATCTTAATTACACAGGTTCTGTGGCTGATTAAGGTGGTAATTAAACTCAATTGGTGCCTTATCTGCATTAAATTAGCCTCAGAACCTGTGTAATTAATATGTGTTCGGGTTTAAAGGGATGAGGTGGCAACCTTAGGCTCAAAGCATTTAAAGCAGTGGTCATCAACCCAGTCCTCAGGGCCCACTAACAGGTCAGGTTTTATGTATTACCTTGGGGAGATGCAGACTAGAATACTGCAATCACTAAGCAGCAAATGAGATCACCTGTATTTCAGTTATCTTGCAAACCTGGCCTGTTAGTGGGTCCTGAGGACAGGGTTGATGACCAGTGATTTCAAGCGTTGCCTATGAAGATTTTTAAGTACCGTAGTTTGTTGCCACTCCACGAGCGTGTGAAATTTTAAAGCATGACATTTTAGGTATCTATTTACTTGGCGTAACATCATCTTTCAAAAATTGGGGTATATATATTGTGTTTTTTTTTTCTAGTGGAAAATACTGACAAGAAGTGCCAGAAAAGGCTTGGTCTTCGAGTGGTTAATGCTGATCAGTACAGCTCAACACACCTGGTATAAGCAAAGCCCTGAAGGATATTTTGTAACAACACTGTCTGAAAAGACATAGCTGCTAGATTTAACCAGTCATAATGTTTGTGCAAATTCCAACATTGAAAAAAACATAAATACTATTCAAATGCTATACAAAAAAAAATAAAAAAAATAAATGGGCCCCTGCAAATTAATGCCTCAGTGTGCTAGTATGAACTGCATACTGGCACATTGTGACAGACTTACCTTTTTAGGCCTCATACACACGGACGTTTTAAAAAAAGGGCTGTAAAGCTAGTACAGACGCCTGGAAAAAAACAGCATTAAAAATGCAATTTTATTAGCGTATTGATCTGGCGTCAATGCGCGTTTAATGTCGTTTGTAAGCGTTAACGCTAAGGAGCGTTTTTTTAAAAAAAACATCCCTCTGCTATTTTCCACTCCCAAATTACCCACAATGCCAAGGAAAATGAATAAACAATGTGCAATATCATGTGACAGGGCCATTTTGGTAGGAGAGAGAGTGGAGATAGTCTATGTGAGTTTGTTTGAGTGTGGAGTTTTTGCGATTTTGCATTATGGATCCTGTTGTGCAAAAAATTGATGAAGCAATACTGCTTATTATCCTGCAGAGGATTTGTAGAAGGAGACAGTTGGAGGAGGATAGAAGGAGTAGACAACGTTGCTTCTGGACCCATCCACTGATATCCCAGCGACTGTCAGTGGGGTACTTCACCCGGAAAAGTTTTACAACTTTACAAGGATGTCTGTGACACTGTTTGATGACCTCTTGAAGAGACTCCGGCCGCGATTGACCAGGATGGACACTGTCATGCATCGCTCTGTGTCACCGGAGGAATGGCTGTTAGTGACACTGAGGTAAGTGAAATAAGTACTCATATGGGATAGGGTTAGTTCCTTGCCACTGGACAAAGTTTTGTGTCCCTTTACCATTATTTCCTCCTTGGTGTTGCAACTGTCTCTGCAGTAACAAGGTCAACATGTTGCAATTTGGGAAGAGCTACACCACTCAGTCATGCCGGAGCCGACCGAAGAAATCTGGGAGTCTGTTGTGCATAAATTTTGGGAAAAAACACAATTTCCTAATTGCATCGGTGCCCTGGATGGTAAAAATATCAGGGTGAAGAAGCCTCCCCACTCCGGATCATCTTATTTTAATTATAAGAAATATTTTTCCGTGGTACTCCTGGCATTGACTGATGCCCATCTAAAATTTCTTGCCGTGGATGTGGGAGCTTACGGCAGCCAAGGTGACTCCTGCATATTCAGAGTGTCTTCATTCGTACGTGGTCTGCATGAGGGACGCCTCAACATACCAGCAAGTAGGCCTCTACCCTGCGCTGATGAACCAAGTTTGCCATAGGTGATGGTTGCGGATGAGGCTTTTGGATTGGCCGAAAACCTTATGAGGCCATATAGTGGATATGGACTCAGCCATGAACAAAGAATTTTCAATTATAGGCTCAGCCCCGCACGCCATGTGGTTGAGTGTACATTTGGTGTCTTGACTGCCAAATGGAAGGTTTTGCTGTCCTCCATGCAACTGGATGTGGAGAATGCAATCAAGGTGGTCTTGGCATGCTGCGTGCTACATAATCTTCTGAGGAACAATGATAGGAGCAATGTGGAACCGGAGCCCAGCAACCCAACGCATCGTGTTCAATTTATGGACTTGCGGTCAACAGCACGGGTCATGACAATCCGCAACCAATTTGCCCAATATTTTGTATCTCCTGATGGAGAGGTGTCATGGCAAGATGATCATATTTAAAAAACAATGTTGACATTGAATAAATCATCCTGGATTTTGTTCTTTTTAATAAAACATGTCATATTCATGTTACTGCTCTCTGTGTCCATGTTTCTTCTTTTGTTCCTCGAGTCCATTACATTCTGCGTGAGGTAAACGCATGCTAGGCCTTCAGCATGCTTTTGTCTCAAGCAGAGTGCAATGTGCTCTTCTCAATCTGCTTGGGACAAACGCATGCTAGGCCTCTTAAGGGCTCAGCATGCGTTTGTCTCAAGCAGAGTGCGATGTGCTCTTTTCAATCTGCTTTGGACAGACGCATGCTAGGCCTTCAGCATGCTTTTGTCTCAAGCAGAGTGCAATGTGCTCTTTTCAATCTGCTTGGGACAAACGCATGTTAGGCCTCTTAAGGGCTCAGCATGCGTTTGTCTCAAGCAGAGTGCAATTGACTGCTGTTGTGCATCTTATAATAAAATTAAAACAGACATGATTTGTCAATCAAAAAAAGTTTTATTGACCAGGAAAATAATTACAACTGGTGATAGGTTGTTGGGATGCCTGGTCACTTTGGAGATGTGGGGATTGGGGACGGGGGAAGGAATGGGGGTGGCGCCTATGCATATAAGATGGCGGTGTAAATTCTTCGTAGGAGGTCGTGGGGTACAAGGGGGTCTGGGGCATGGTTGTTGGCGGCTGGCGGAGAGGAGGGGGCTGATACAGAGAGGGGTGTGCTTACACTGCTGAGGTCCCGGGGGCCAGTGGGGGATCCTGAGATACAGTGCATGGATCCACGGAAGGTGGAGGTGGCACACCACTGTATTTTAACTGTCTGTATTGAACACAGATGGTGTTTAATCGATCCATGCACTGTATCTGAAGGTCTCCACCCATGTCCTCCATTAAGTTGTACATGTGTCGGCAGAAGCAGGCATGCTTGTTGCTTGGGCCAAGGAAGGCATCAAAACTGCGCCTCTCCTGCCGCACTTCCTGCAGCTGTGCAAGCACCCTGGTCTCGGTTTCAGAAACAAACTCGCCCACCCTCTGCTGCTGGTTACGCCCATGCCTAGGGCCATGGACACCTCCACGATCGTGCACCTCCCGTGCTGGCTGACGCTGGATTCCTGCAAAAGAAAAAATATATAAATTGGCAAGCATAGTAGATAGACAGACAGACATAGACAGGCTGACATAATGGATGGACAGTTACCTCATGTGTTGCCTCCTCAGCGAGGCTTTCCACACTGCTGTCACGGGGAGATGTGTGGGCTGAGCTGTCCGTTGCACTGGTGGTGGGTCTGTCCACTGGCCGAACTTCCCCTGCCTCCTCTCTTCTCTCGCCAATATTGGATATTGTCCTACAAAGAATAGAATTAAATAGTTGACATTATACATAGAAAATGCATATTGCCTGCAAAGAAATGCACATGGTTAATTATGTCTAAAAAAAAAAAACAATAACTTACTCTCTGGTGCTGCTGATCATGGCTTGCCCTATGAAGGCCAGGTTTTGGTGGTATACATGCGGCTTCCTTTTGGGCGCTGGGGCTCCGGATCAGGCTAATTTTTCCTCTTCAGTGAGGTCCCTCCTCACACGATCACGGAGTGATTTCCACCGCCTCTGAAGGACTATGCCTAAGAACAGTGGACAAGAATAGAAAAGTGGAAAGGAAGAGGTTAATTATGCATTATACATTTATTACATTACAGAACAGGGGCGTAACTAGAAATCACAGGGCCCCATAGCAAAATGTTGTATGGGGCCCCCCCTGCAAACAGCCCCCTCCCACAAAAAATAACTAATTCCATTGAACAACAGATTACCACACTCGATTTTTTTTTTAGATTTTTTTTAGATTTTTATTTTTTTCACAGCACTGGTCCTGAGGAGCTGCGGGCAGGAGTTTTTAGGCGAGGCCGCGGCTTCGGCCTCGCCTAATAACTCCTGCCCACAGCTCCTCAGGACCGGTGCGGTGTCCAAAAAAATAAATAAATACATTTGAATCGTGAATCGAGTTTTATTTTTTTAAATCGCAGTTTTTTTGTTTGTTTTTTTTTTAGAAAATTGCCCAGCCCTAGTGACCGTGACCAGTAAATGCATTCATCAGTGACTGTGACCAGTAAAATCATTCCTCAGTGACCCTGAGGGGACCAGTACAATCATTCATCAATGACCATGAGGTGACCAGTAAATCATTCATCAGTGACCGTGACGTGACCAGTACAATTATTTCTCAGTGACCCTGACGTGACCAGTACAATCATTCATCAGTGACCGTGACGTGACCAGTACAATCCTTTCTCAGTGACCGTGACGTGACCAGTACAATAATTTCTCAGTGACCGTGACGTGACCAGTACAATCATTTCTCAGTGTCCATGAGGTGACCAGTACAATCATTTCTCAGTGATCATGAGGTGACCAGTGCAGCCTGCAGGACATTAATACAGCAGTTACTCGACTCCAGTGCAGGACATTTACCCCCCTCCCCCCACCCCCCACCATGCTGTATATTAGAGAACAGACACAGTTAATATTCCTCTGGCCGTATAACATCACTGAATGCAGCATACTTACCTGTGTGAAACGTGAATGATCTCTCAGTCTGAATCTGTCTCTCTCTGGCGCTCTGCAATACAGTAGGTTCCTCCTCCTCAGCGGCGCTGCCTGGCTCGGCTCCTCTTGGTTGCAGCAGGCTCTGCAATAACTCTCAACGCTTCTCCCTCCTCCGGCCGAGTGACGTCACGCTGCTGGGATGGCGTTAGGCCGTTGTTTTAGCTACTGTGCAGCACCAGGGATAGTCCACAGGAGCTTGCCAGTGCCACTCGGCAGCGGGCCCCCGGCTGAGGGCCCCACTCGGCAGCATGCCGGGGCCCCATAGCGACCGCGGGCCCCATAGCGACCGTGGGCCCCATAGCGACCGCGTGTGTCGCTATGGCGGTAGTTCCGCCACTGCAGAACAAACAGATTATGCATTCCATTAACATAGACTTACTTGTTTGTTTTTGGGTACCATGTGACATATCTTCCCACCCTGGGGTGAGAGATGCGCTTATCTCCATCCACACTTGATTTTTTAAAATGTGGTCGCCATGCTGTGGGTGAGCAAGGTCCCACAGCTCGGGATGGGCCTCCACAGCTGTAATGAGAGCTGGTTGTGACACAGAGCTGGCCATGCATGTTCCTCCTCTTTCTATTTCCCACAATCCGGACTGGCCTACCGGGATACCGGGAAATCCCCCGGTGGGCCGGCTGTCTGGCTGCCCCTGGTGCCGCTGGCGCCTGAAAGGAATATGGCTGCGGGGCCGCCAGGCTGACATGCAACTGCGCATGCGCTAGCGCTATTCTCAGAAGTGTGTAGGGCTTTCCCGAGCTAGCCGTGCTCGGGAAAGTCCGTACACACTCGGCAAATCTTAGAAATGCGGGCGCATGCGCAGTGACACGATGGCGCCAAGCGGCACCATTTTTAAAAGTACCGCAGTGAGTACTCGTCTGGTGGCCTCTTCCTCCTACCCCCTCCTGCAGCCTCTGACCTCCTGCCCCCACTGCAGCCTCTGACCTCCTGCCCCCACTGCAGCCTCTGACCTCCTGCCCCCCCTGCAGCCTCTGACCTCCTCCCCCCCTGCAGCTTCTGACCTCCTGCCCCCCCTGCAGCCTCTGACCTCCTGCCCCCCCTGCAGCCTTTGACCTCCTGTCCCCCCCCCTGCAGCCTCTGACCTCCTGTCCCCCCCTGCAGCCTCTGACCTCCTGCCCCCCCTGCAGCCTCTGACCTCCTGCCCCCCCCTGCAGCCTCTGACCTCCTTCCCCCCTGCAGCCTCTGAACTCCTGCCCCCCCTGCAGCCTCTGAACTCCTGCCCCCCCCTGCAGCCTCTGACCTCCTGTCCCCCCCTGCAGCCTCTGACCTCCTGTCCCCCCCCTGCAGCCTCTGACCTCCTGTCCCCCCCCTGCAGCCTCTGACCTCCTGTCCCCCCCCTGCAGCCTCTGACCTCCTGTCATCCCCCCGCAGCCTCTGACCTCCTATCCCCCCCCGCAGCCTCTGACCTCCTATCCCCCCCTGCAGCCTCTGACCTCCTATCCCCCCCCTGCAGCTTCTGACCTCCTATCCCCCCCTGCAGCCTCTGGCCTCCTGTCCGCCCCCCTCCCCTCCGCAGCCTCTGACCTCCTGTCGTCCCCCTGCAGCCTCTGACCTCCTGTCATCCCCCTGCAGCCTCTGACCTCCTGTCATCCGCCCCGCAGCCTCTGACCTCCTGTCATCCCCCCTCCCCCCCGCAGCCTCTGACCTCTCCTGTCACCCCTCCGCAGCCTCTGATCTCCTGTTGTCCCCCCCCGCAGCCTCTGACCCCTCCTGTCATCCCCTCCGCAGCCTCTGACCTCTCCTGTAATCCCCTCCGCAGCCTCTGACCTCTCTTGTCATCCCCTCCGCAGCCTCTGACCTCTCCTGTCATCCCCTCCGCAGCCTCTGACCTCTCCTGTCATCCCCTCCGCAGCCTCTGACCTCTCCTGTCGTCCCCTCCGCAGCCTCTGACCTCTCCTGTCGTCCCCTCCGCAGCCTCTGACCTCTCCTGTCGTCCCCTCCGCAGCCTCTGACCTCTCCTGTCGTCGTCTCCGCAGCCTCTGACCTCTCCTGTCGTCGTCCCTGCAGCCTCTGACCCCTCCTGTCATCCCCTCCGCAGCCTCTGACCTCCCCTGTACCATCCGCAGCCTCTGACCTCCCCTGTACCATCCGCAGCCTCTGACCTCCCCTGTACCATCCGCAGCCTCTGAGTGCCTCAGGGATGGGGGTCATGGGAGAAGTCAGACATGTATGGACTGTGGAGAGGAAACTACGGGATAAAACCAGAGCCACCGAGCTGGAGCCGACTGACTGAGCCCTGCATGGTGCACCTGAGAGGAGGTCAGTAACAGCGCCACCAGGCCTACCTGAGGGGGGGGGTCAATACAATATTCCACCTTACAGTGCAAGGGGGAACTCTGATGTAAAGAGGAATGCAGTGGACTCTGATATAAGTGGGGTCTCTGGTCACCAGTGCCCCCCTTTTATATCAGAGTTCCCGCTTAGATCATGATCTGCAATGTTCCCCTTTATGTCAGAGTTCCCTTGCACTGTAAAGGGGAATCCTCCTGATGTATGGGGGGAACTTTGTGTTGGGTTATATTAATCTGACTTTCATGTAAATGGAGAAATATGGTTTTTGACTTTTGTTTAACTTAACACATTGCTAATAGCAGTTTATAGCTTAAACATTAATATTTGCACTGAAAACTGCCATTTACGGCACCTTTTTTTTTGCAGTGTCAATAAAAAATGTGCCAGTAAATGGCATGATTTTTGCCTTGAAAAAAATTGCTGCTGTTTGTAAAAGCCATGTCTCTCTTATCTATATATAATACACTCTTCAAATGTGCTTAAACCACTTCAATACCAGGCACTTAGACACCTTCCCGCCCGGGCCAATTTTCAGCTTTCAGTGCTGTCGCAGTTTGAATGACAATTGCGCGGTCATACAACACTGTACCCAAACAAATTTTTTTATCATTTTGTTCCCACAAATAGAGCTTTCTTTTGGTAGTATTTGATCACCTTTGCGGTTTTTATTTTTTGCGCAACAAATAAAAAAAGACCGAAAATTTTGAAAAAAAACAAGTTTTTCTTTGTTTCTGTTAAAACTTTTTGTAAATAAGTACGTTTTCTTCTTCAATGACGGGCACTGATATGGCTGCACTGATGAGCACTGATACGGCGGCACTGATGGGCACTGATAGGTGGCACTGATGGGCACTGATAGGTGGCACTGGTATGCGGCACTGATGGGCACTCATAGGTGGCACGGATGGGCACTTATAGGCGGCACTGGGCACTCATAGGTGGCATTGATGGGCACTCGTAGGTGGCATTGATGGTTACTTATGGGTGGCACTGATAGTTGGCACAGATGGGCACGGATGGGCACTGATAGATGGGCACTGATGGGCACGGATGGGCACTGACAGGTGGCATGAATGGACACTGATGGGTGGCACTGATGGCATTACTTATTTGCAGTGATGCCCCTAAGGGTGGCATTGCTGGGCATCACTGCAACATAATTGTGCCAATCAGTGCCCTGATTGGCACAGATTTGGCACACTGGGCACATGTGGATGGCCATGGGGTACATACCTGGCCATCCACATGTTGCCCCTTCCCTGGTGGTCCTAGTGGCGATCCCTGGTGGTCCAGTGTGGTGATTTGCGGGGGGGCTGCGCTGATAAACAATCAGCGCAGACCCCCCCTGCCAGGAGAGCCGCCGATCGGCTCTCCTCTACTTGTGTCTGTCAGATGCGAGTGAGGAAGAGCCGATCAACGGCTCTTCCTATTGACAGCGTGATCAGCCGTGATTGGACACGGCTGATCACGTGGTAAAGAGCCTCCGCCGGAGGCTTTTTACCAAGATCAGTGTAGCGGTGTGTCAGACTGACACACCGCTCCACCGATCGCCGCGATGCGCACCCCGGGGGCGCGCTGCGGCATGTTGTCCTGCAGGACGTCATATGACGCCCAGTCAGGATAACAGAACCACTTCCCGGACGTCAATCCGCTATAGGGCGGGCGGGAAGTGGTTAAAATGCATGGTTTTCCCTTTTGTGAACAAGAAAACAATGACGTTATGCGGTTGGGCTGGTATAAAAATACTATGGGGCTGGTATGAAATTATTTCCAGGGCTGGTTTTTATTCCCAGTCCGGCCCTGTGTGCAAGGGACTTTTGCATAATACAGACAAGAATTTCCTGTTTTTCCTTACATACAGTGACCAATCACATAATAAACATTTTTACAGCTTAATAACGCTGACGGCAAAAAACGTCGGTATAGCGATAATGCCCGTTTTTGAGCTTTTGTCGGCGTCAAAAGAGCTCTAGCGCTGGAGCCTCTGAAGGCGCGGGTCCTTGGTTTTTTTTTGGTGCTTAAAAACGACCATGCCTGTTACAGCTCAAAAACGCCATGGTGTGTATGAGCCCATTGAATAACATGGAGTGGCGTTCTTAAGCAGCAAAAAAAGCTCAAAAAAGCTGCTGTTAAAACGTCCGTGTGTATGAGGCTTTAAACAGAGCCCCCTATTGCTGAGCTGTCCCATGGTCCCAGCAGTTCCATCTTGGCCCAATCTTCCTACATTTATTTATGCATTCCAGCTGTTTGGCCGCCATGACCTCACTCCCACTTATGTGCAAGGCAGTTACCGTTGCAGCGCAGCTCTTTATACATTTATGGCATACTCAATGTCCCGTGATTGCAGAGAGTACACCCCTTTTAAAATCACACGAGTGGTGAGAGATAGCGTGCAGGCCAATCAGCGCTTGCTTCTTTTATCAATGCCTAATTTAATACTGCTTTTGTAAGTGTGATGTTTAAGGGGTGGTTTTTTAGTAATAAATCTATGATGGGATTAAGCTATGGAGTGTGTTTGTTTCTTTTCTTGTGTAAGACGGATTGCGCTCGGAGAAGAATTCTATCTAGAGTGTGGCTAATTGTGGATGGAGAGTCCAATGACATAAGGCATAATAGATTGGAGATCTGGTGAGTGCAATATCAGTAGAGAATGGAACCCATGAGATGTGGTGATAAGGAACACTTTAAAAACACATCAGATCTCAATGGGGAAAAATATCATGCTGGATATCTATACTGATATGGACTGGGTAATGTTTTAGGAATGAAAGGATGCCACATTGTTTGATGGAAATGAAAATGATTGACCTAAAAACACATCAGATCTCAATGTGGAAAAATATCATGCTGGATATCTATTCTAGGGATGAGCCGAACACCCCCCGGGTTCGTTTCGCACCAGAACATTCAAACAGGCAAAAAATTTGGAAGAACACACAAACACCGTTAAAGTCTAGGGGACACGAACATGAAAAATCAAAAATGCTCATTTTAAAGTCTTGTATGCAAGTTATTGTCATAAAAAGTGTTTAGGGACCCGGGTCTTGCCCCAGGGGACATGCATCAATGCAAACTTTTTTTTTTTTTTTAAACTGCCGTTTTTTCGGGAGCAGTGATTTTTTTAATGCTGAAAGTGAAACAATAAAAATGAAATATTCCTATCAATATCATGCCTGGGGGTGTCTATAGTATGCCTGTAAAGTGGCACAGTTTTTCCATGTTTAGAACAGTACTGCAGCAAAATGACATTTCTAAAGGGAAAAAGTCAATTAAAACTGTTTGAAATAAACAGCATGGGGTCCCTCCCAGTCCATTACCAGTCCCTTTGGTGTCTGGTATGAATATTAAGGGGAACCCTGAACCAAAAATGTAAAAAAAAAAAATATGCGGTGGTCCTCCCAAAATCGATTCTAGGCCCTTCAGGTCTGGAATGGAAATTAAGGGGAAACCTGCGCCAAATAAAAAAAAAATGGAGTAGGGGTCCTTAATAAATGACTTGTTTTAAGCTGTCTCTTTTTTACCATTTTTGACACTTTTTTTGTGAAAAGGTAGGGGTACAATGTACCCTGTTACCAATTCACATAGGGGGGGCCGGGATCTGGGGGTCCCCTTGTTAAAGGGGGCTTCCAGATTCCGATAAGCCCCCTCCCGCATTTTTGGTTCAGGGTTCCCCTTAATATTCATACCAGACACCAAAGGGACTGGTAATGGACTGGGAGGGACCCCATGCCATTTTTTTCAATGAGTTTTATCTATATTGCCGAGACCCGACAATTCTTTACAGCTGGGATCAGTTTTAAATGACTTTTTTCCTTTAGAGATGTAATTTTGCTGTGGTACTGATCTAAACACGGGAAAAATGTGCCACTTTACAGGCATACTATAGACACCCCCCAGGAATAATATTTAAAGAAATATTTCATTATTACTGTTTCACTTTAAGCATTAAAAAAAAATCACTGCTCCTGAAAAAACGTTCATTTTAAAAAACTATTTTTGCATTGATACATTGTAATGGATGTGACTATGAGTG